>JAAGKR010014322.1:0-10000 GCA_011419295.1 Clarias macrocephalus
GAGAGAACTGCTTGTACGCTGGTCAGAAAGACAAATCAAAACCCGCATTTGACTGCAAAAAGCCTGCAGGAAGATTCAGCAGACTCAGGAGTGGTGGTGCACCGTTCCACAAGACCTTCATGGAAGAGTCAGCAGAAGAAAACCTTACCTGCGTCCCCATCATAAACTCGAACATCAGAAGTCTGTAACAGAACATCTACAGGAGCCTGATGCGTTTTGGAAACAAGTGCTGTGGACTGATGAAGTTAAACTAGACTCTTTGGCCACAATCAGCAAAGGCATGTTTGGGGGAAATAAAGAAGCAGCATTTCATGAAATAAACACCTGGCCAGCTATTAAGCCTGGGGGAGGATCTATCACGCTTTGGGGTTGTGTTGCAGACAGTGGCACCGGAAACACTGCACGGGTGGAGGGAAGAATGGATTCTACTAAATACCAGCAAATTCTGGAAGCAAACATCACATCATCTGTAAAAAAGCTGAAGCTGAAAAGAGGAGCTTCTACAACAGGACAATGATCCTAAACATACCTGGAAATCCACTATGGAAAACCTCAAGAGACACAAGCTGAAGGTTTTGTGACGGCCATCACAGTCCCCTGATTTAAACATCATTGAACATTTGTGAGTAGATCTTAAAAGAGCCGTGCAGGCAAGACGACCAGAGAATATTACAGAACTAGAAGCCTTTTGCTAGGAAGAATGGGAGAAAGACTTTTAGTGGCTATAAAAAGCGTTTGCAAGCTGTGATATCTGACAGAGGAGGCTGATTATGTAGGGCGCACAAACTTTTCCACAATAATGTTTTTATTTTTTATCTTTGGTCAATTTATGACATAAAAAGTAACTATGCTCCAATGTTTGCTGAACACATTTTTTCCATTTCTAAGAGAGACTGTGTTTAACAGCTTTTCAATTAAAAACTCACCAAAGTCTGTTATTTATCAAGGGGTGCCTAAACTTTTGCATAAGACTGTCAGACTTAGCTAATCTGACAGGATCTAAAAAATATATATTTCAGTTGTTCTGCTAAGCACAGCTAGCCGGCCTACATGTATGAAATGAACGTAAATGATTTTGTATAATCGAAAGGTTCTTGGTCACGTCCGTCTGTCAAACCGCGAGCGTTTTTTCCCGCGCTGAGAGACCTGCATCCACCTGACGACTTGTTGAATCAGGTGTGTTAATTGAAGTAAATCCCCCCAAATTGCACAAGACTCCTCCAGCTAGCGTGGGTGTTTGGCTCGTCTCCAGGCTCCTCAGAGCGCCATCGGGTGCACGGGCGATCGGGACGAGCGTGCACGAGGGAACGGCGAGCGGCACCGAGCCGCCATGACGCCTCAGGAGCTGCGGGTGGTGTGTGACAACATGCTGCAGGGCCTGGGCCGGTACCTCCGCTGCGTCGGCGTCGACGTGCTCATGCTGGAGAACACAGACGACCACAGAGTAGCAGCGCAGGTCAGACACACACACACACACACACACACACACACACATTCTATGCTTCAGAAGTATTGGCACCCTTCATGGTATGCGTGGAATAATGTTCAAGGATGTGATTTTTCTTTAATTATTTTATTTCTTTATTTTTAAAGCAGAGGAATCAACGATATGGCTCGAGAGCTGTGATCTGATTTAGTATGTTGATGTATTTCATACCGCATCCCCACCGTACCGCACCCCCACCGTACCGCACCCCCGCCTAATCCAAACAAACCTGACAGTAACTTTGCTGTTGAGATAATAAGACTTTATTTAATAAGTTATTTATATCTTGACTTTTGTGTTTTGTTATTTTCACATCCGTCTGCATTTACTTTAAATAATATTCTCCACATTCATCTTTATACCAAAATATATTTTGCTTGTTTGTTTGTTTTTTTAAACGGGTGCCAATAATTCTGAAGGTTTCAGATCCGTTTCTTTTGAATAATCACGTTGAAACTTTTCCTGATGATTTGATTCATTCATTAATTTCTTTATTTATTTTGCCATTTTAACAGATCGCTCGAAAAGAAGGTCGTATCATCCTCACAGCCGGCCAGCCGTTTCAAACTGTAAGTGCGTGTGTGTGTGCGTGTGTGTGTCCGTGCGTGCGTGTGTCCGTGCGTGCGTGTGTGTGTGCGTGTGTGTGCACGTGTGTGCGTGCTTGCATGCGTGCGCGTGTGTGTGCGCGTGTGTGTTTGTGTACAATATGTACTTGCTTTCAGTTTTTTAAAAACAAGAACCTTCAGTCATAAGAAATTTTAAATTGATTGTAAATAAATTAATTAATAAATGCATATGCACACATTGGAAAAATAAATAAATAAATAATTTAGGTAAAAAAGGTAAATAATTTATTTGTATCTTTAAAATACATACTTTACTAAAAATATTGGTACAAAATTATCGTTTTTTTTTTTTTTTTTTGGTAAATTGCGTAAAAATATTACTCTTTTTCACACTGTATTTTAGTGTAATAATGCATCTGGAGGAGCAGATGCTGTTTGGTGCAAAACTTTTTGCACCCTTAGTTCAATAACATTTAAGATGTTAAAGTAATTTAAATAAAAGGGAAAAAAGGAAATCAAATTTGTATTTTTATCAAAATTTTTGTATGAATATTTCCCTGTTAAAGCAGGACAAAGCTGTGCTTCCCATCTTATTGTGGACCAAATGTTTCCAAAAGTATTGGAATAAATAACCAGTGTTGACCTTACGGGGACGTTTGGCAAAATTTCCCAAAAGCAAAACTGGAGGCTCTCTGTAAAGATGTCTGCTGAGGTTATGAGTTCAATTAGGTGTAGACATAAGCATTCATTAGTGGCATTATATCAATTTGTGTGTGTGTGTGTGTGTGTGTGTGTGTGTGTGTGTAGCTCCGGTCCCAGGTTGCAGAGGGTTGCTGTCTCACTTTGGACTGTTCGGAGAAGGCTCGGGACCAGGCCATTCGCGTCCTCAAGCATTTTAACATCCACCTCACGCCATCTGACATATTCAGTCGATGCCAGGTTTGTGTGTGTGTGTGTGTGTGTGTGTGTGTGTGCGTGCACTTCCAGACAGACAGCCTCTTCCTCTTCAAGACCATTAACCAAAAAAAAACAAAAACACAGCTTTAAACAAAACAAAACTGTGTGTTTGTGATTTTAAGTGAGACAGTGAAGTGTGTGTGTGTGTGTGTGGAGCAGGAGGTGTTTTATCAGTGTAAGGAAGCGCAGAGGCCGTGGGCAGGAAGGAAGCGAGGCGAGATAGAGCGGCGTTCTGGAGACGCGTCTCCTGTGAATCATTCGTTTGAAGTGCCACTGAGGCGTTCACTGGAACAATGGCGGCTGTTTTCCTTTCTAACCGTAGGCCGTAAACAGGAGGAGGAGGGAGGGGGGGGGTATCTAACTGTTAAGGATATAGGTTAGGGTGTAAATACTTACGAGTGCATTGACATGTCTGAAGTGGATTTGACTTTGCGATGCGCGTTATGGCTACTCGTCTTAAAAGAACGAGAAAAAGGAAAATGTTTTGTGCACTGAACTTCCGTTATACAAAAATGAATCGTTTGATGTTTTGCACCATTTCTCTTTCTTAATATGCAGAAATGTATAAATATACATGAGATGCAAATCAGAAACACTCCACATGTAGCACCTAGCTAGCTCGCCTGCGGAGGGAGAAAAGATTCAGGAATCACATGATTAATCATCTTCAAATAAAGTGTATAAATGTAATTTTGTGTTTTAAATAAAATCGCAGTACTTTAGCAAGAAATTCAGGCGTTTCCAGATTCTGATCAAATCTTTTTTCTATTCAAGTGATTTCTGGATTCAACAGTTCTGGCAGTAATCAGGCCTGGGTGTGGCAAGTGAAATTTAAATCTGCTTTCCAAAAATCACAGTTCATATATTAATATTGTAAGATTGCAGTCATTTAAGTTTGACAAGTATGCAAAAAAATATATTCAGGAAGAAGTAAATACGTTTTCACATATCTGTATGTACATTATTTACATTTTTACATATGCACATAATTAGTTGCACACTTGATGTTGCTCACTGTTTTCTTTCCTACTGTCTTAGTTTAATACTTATCTGTAGTCACATACTATACACACTATATTTTATTTGCATAAGCGCTTACTTCAAGATTTCTGTGCGTGCTTGCTCACTGTACGTCTACTCACTTCCTTACAGTTGATCTAGTTAAGTGCTTAGTCATGTAAGTACTTGCCATGTGATTATGTTCTTACATACGTGTGCATTCTTTTGAATACTTCCTTGCGTGTATATTTAAACATGTACTCACGCACTTGTCTCCTTAAATCCTCACCCAGTTCCTTATTTACGTTCTTATAACATACTTGTTTACCTTTTCTAATTACATTGCATCTTGTACTTGCATACTTGCGTCCCTGTGCGCTCGTGTGCTTTCGTATCAACGGCAGTTTTTGGTCTGGGAGCAGAAATGGACCCTAAGCATGTAAAGATCTGTAGAGAAGAAACGAAACGAAGAAAAAAATGCAGGAGATGCAGAAAGATAGTCACCAATGCATCTTTATTCTTGTAGCCTATCTGCGTTTCATCAGCGTTCTCGTTTGACCGAAAGTTCAGAGACATTTGCGTCACAGTCGCGCCGTCTCGTCGGGGTCAGGTGCTACACGGCGAGGTGAGGGAAGTCAGGCGGAGAGAGGTAGGAAGTCTGAAGGAGAAGAAACGAATGTCAGCACGGCTGTTTTTTAATGCCTGAACTATTATCTGTAAGTCATGACAGGTGAAAACAAAGAAAACAGAAGAATCTTAGTGTTTGTTTGCAATGCGTTTTCTCAGCTCTGTCTCAGGCATGTTTATAATCTGGATATTATGATGAGACCAAGTCACATGACTAAGCATGCCACTCTGAATATTTGCATGTTAAACAAACACACACACACACACACACACACACACACACACACATCCACACACACATCTTAAATTTGTTGAGATTTTTCTCGTTCTAAAACTGTTATAACAAAATAACTAGATTCAACTGTCTTTGGGATAAAAGTATAAAATCTTTAAACACAAGATCTTTACTTACTTACGTTATTTCTTACTTGTATACCTGTGCGTATTCCTTTCCGTACACGTGTACTTCAGTCTAACTTTGGTTTAAACCAGACATATTTACTCAAACGCTTACGGGTACGGTTGCTTTCTTACATTTCACACTTGTGTACTTGGTGACATACACACTTGTATATTCTCTTGCACACTTCTCCACTTTAGTACATACTCACTCTCATTCCTGCATACACACTCGCTCTCACACACACAGCCTGTGACTCTTATTTCACAGAACTCAAGTGTTGGTCACATCAGTTTGTGTCATGTGTGCTGAGCAAAAAAACAAAACCCACACAATAATCGCTTCCTGAAAGAGGTCACATCCTGTGTAGTGAACTGGCTGAGGCAGCATGTCTGGCTCTCTCTCGGCTCGTCCTCAGATACCTGATCTCCTTCAGGAGAAACACAAACCGTGACTCTTTTATCTACAACTGCAAAAACAAAAAAGTGCTTACGTTCACACTTTTAAGCCCCTCATGGATGGATAGATCGAGAGAGCTTTCTTTCTTTCTTTCTTTCTTTCTTTCTTTCTTTTTCTTTTTGTTGTGAACATCACTTTTGTATTTCACATGTTTTTTTTTTGCTTGTTCTTTCTTTATTCAGTTTGTACGTGTAGCATAATGCATAAAAACAAACATTATTCACTGTAAATAGGTAGATTTTTTTGTCAATATTATATTTTTCAAAAAAGAGAAAACAAAACAAGTACTGATGAACAATCTTAGTTGGGTGCCCAATTCTTTTTTTCTTTTTTTTTTTAACTAAAACAATATAAATAAACAAGAAACTACTACTAATATAATAATAATAATAGAGGGTGAAAATGTCCTGAAATTATGTGTCCATGACTTCTAAAATAATAATCTCAAATTTAAATGGAATAAAAAAGAATTTAGAAAAAAAGCGTGTACATGTGCTGTATAATCTGATTATCAGATGAAAAGCAATCTGATTTTGAATTTCTACATTTGTCTGTAAATCAGATCGTGATCAGATGATTCAGGTACTCCGTGTACTTCACAGTGCTGCGGGTCCCACATGTCCAGCACCTTCCTGTCCACCTGTCCATTCTCTTCCCCGTCTTCCACTTGGTTGTTCGCGTTTCCTGTCGTGTCTGTGTGTGTGAGTGTTTTATTTGTTCCAGTCCATATGTAGATGAGTGAGAGGGTGAGAGCGTTATGGAGAGGTGAGTGAAGGAATGTGGAGAGGGGGGTCGAGAGAAGAGAGAAGAGAAAAGGCTTTGGAGATCCTGAATGAGGAGGCTGGAGGGTCTCGGGCTCCCCCGGGGGCAGATCTGCTGAAAGGCCACCCAGGCAAACTCAACCCTTTTGTTATCTGATGGTGGAGCTTTTGATGAGCGGCGGCTGTGTGTCTTTCTCCTGCGGCTCTCGCAGACATTCCTTCAGTCGGGCTGACGCCCCGAGCCCCCTGTGTGGCCTATTGATACCCATCGACAATCATTAACCCCGTCAGGATCGCTGTAATCCCAGCGTCTCCGTCTGTCTCTCACCGTCACACCCTCCTGACTCAGGCGCTGCACCACGTACGGAGCTCTCGCTCTGGCGTTCCCACCAAAACGTCACGTCGTGTCACGTCCTCGTTTATTCTCTTCATTCCTATTCCGGTCCTGTTGGAGCGGTGGGACCCAATGTTCTGACCCAATCTGACCCAAATCTGTTCAGTAGTTAAATATTATTCCTATGTGAACTTTTGATTTGATCGTTTCTCTCGTTATAATAGAAATCTTCTTCCTGCACACGTTTGCCCCACGTGGGGGTAACATCAGGTGAGGTGCCGAGGAGGGAATTGAACTTCTGTTCCTGATCAATAAACTCTGTGGGGGAATAAAACAACCTGGGACCCAGACGGAGCTCTGATTGGCTCACATTTCATGCACTTTAAAGCATCTAACCAATCCTGGATGAGACGGGGTTATTTTTTTCCCAGAGAACAGACGAGGAGCCTGGCCTCAACCTTGCAGCTGTAGGAAATGCTTCTTCTTCTGTTATATTTTCCAGGAGAGTGTACTCTTCACCACGAGCAGAACCACAAAGAGAAATGATTAAATACTTTATCAGATCTCTAATCCGAATAATTTCACACAGATCAAAGCAATATTGTCAATGTAATCATAGCTTCATCAACAAGCCTCTGTAAAATGATTAGAATTATGATTATTCTGCTTAATGCCGAAAGCAATGTTCAAATCGAAGGAAAAAGATGTCTATGTTGCACATTGTAAGTTCGCATCCCTTCACACGGAGAAAGTGCTGCAGCAGTATGATAATGTGACTCGTCTTGAATCTTCTCGTCACAAAGTTGAGTATGAATATATCGCTGGATAAAGACCCATCGTTCGAAGCTAAACAATGCGTTAATGCAGATCAGACGTCACGAGTGGAGGAGAGTCCAAGAGTCTGTCCTCAGTCCGTCCTCTTCTATGTGGAATGTGTTAGTGTTGTCCCTGAGCGAGAGAGACGGCTTGAGGGCGCGGCCTGACAGGTGACCAAATTAGGAACAAATTAATATAATGATATTAATATATGATGGGAAAAGGAAAAAGGAAAGAACAGTGCATTGTGGGAAATTTTCCTGCTTGCTAGGCTGATGATTGATACACAGGGTACCGCATGGCATTGTGGTATTTCTCTTGTGAATAGATCCGAGTTCCTGCATGTTAAAGTGAACATGAGTGTTTAAACTCAGTGAAATGATCACGACATGACGGTTAGGTTTATTTTTAATCAGTAAACTAATCGAGTCCAAATATTGCTTTACTCTGGTATGTACAGTACGGGACTGTCACACTGCTGTAACTCGCCATGTCCTGATTCAGCAGACGTCCTGTTTTTTTTTTTTTGTTTTTTGTTTTTTTCTTCCCCCCTTTACTCTCTGCTCGTGACATCGATTCACACATGTCGCTCTGTCTATCCCACGGCAGCGGCGTCTCTCCAATTTCACCGTCGTTAGCACGGGGATCGAGCTCCGCAGATGGCGTGCAAGCACTCGCGGGCCGGGCTCGGCGTGCCATTTCCCTGCTCTCACACACACACACACACACACACATATATATATATATACATATACATATACATACACAACCCAACTTCCTTGACCAGCATCAGATATCTGCTGTCTGTTTTTAGAAGTGTGGAGATGGGACAGATAGCCATCAGCAGCGCCTCAGACGGCACGGTGGCATTACAGCCGCGGTTCCCACGATCCCTCCGAGAGCTCTGGTTGGGGGAAGGAGGGGGAGGAACAGGAACTGAAACGATGTGAGAAGATGGAATGAGAGAGGAAGAGAGAGAGAGAGAGAGAGAGAGAGAGAGAGAGAGAGAGAGAGAGTTCTTAAGAAGGAGGATTTTTAAACGGAAGCTTTGAAGTGCAGGAACGAGAACGAGGCCTGAATGTGAAAAGACCAGGGGCAACTTCAGGGTTCCACTTCAGTGCCACCTGACTCTGGGGTGTGTGTGTGTGTGTGTGTGTGTGTTTTCATATTCCAGCAGGTTATGTTGATGGTGTACGCTTCTCATGGCATGTAAATATTATTTTGGTTCCCTTTTTATCGGTTGTTATGCTTCCTTTTTCATTTTTTTCACACATTGTTTCTGGTTTTATTTCTTTTTTTAAATCAGATGATTGTGAGAAACTTTTCAGAAGACAAAAGTGAGGCTTTTTACAGGCTGCAAACCTCAAACACTCCCCCTTCTCTCCGATTTCTCCGTCTGTGAGGCAAAAAAAGGAGAAAAGTGAGAAAATATGAAAACGCTGGCGGCGGCTCTGCTTTTATTCGCCATGTGCAAGGCATTGTGGGAAAACTGTACTTTAAAGCAGAGCCAGAAATGTAGTCAAAATACAAACAGTACCTACAGTAACTATTACAAAGGCCAACAGCAGGAAAACTATTGGCACCCCTCAAAAAAATAATAATTCAGGTCACTATAATGTGAAATGTCTGTTTTTCAAAACCTTGGATTTTGAAAAATTATTGGCACCTTGACAACTAATATTTAGTCAAGCCCTGTGCATCCTGTTGAGAATAACAGCACTGAATCACTTCCTGTTGTGTTTAAACAAACAAAAGGAATAAGTGAGAGAGCGGCGAGGAGGATCTCACACCCTGCTCCATGCAGAACAACATCATCTTCTATAAGAAATATAGAAGAAGAAATAAGAAATATTTTATCTTAGAAATATTTTATCTTATTTTAACCTTTTATTTATCCCCAAACTGTCAGAGACCCATCTGCACACAGCTGCGACATAACCTGGCAGACGCAACGTTTGATTTGGGTTAAAATCCAATCTCAGTTTAATCATTGTGTGAGTGTGAGTCTGGGTGTGAGTCTGGGTGTGAGTCTGGGTGTGAGTCTGGGTGTGAGTCTGGGTGTGAGTCTGGGTGTGAGTCTGAGTGTGAGTCTGAGTGTGAGTCTGAGTGTGAGTCTGAGTGTGAGTCTGAGTGTGAGTCTGGAGTGTGAGTCTGGGTGTGAGTCTGGGTGTGAGTGTGAGTCTGGGTGTGAGTGTGAGTCTGGGTGTGAGTCTGGGTGTGAGTGTGAGTCTGGGTGTGAGTCTGGGTGTGAGTCTGGGTGTGAGTCTGTCTGTCTGTCTGATCCACCTGCAGGAAGGTTCTCGTGTTCCCTCAGGATCACACTGTTTAGCAAGTCTGAAAGTCTGTTCTCTCACTCTTTTAGAGGGGGGAGGGGGTGCCAATATTTATGATATTTGACTGTAAAAAGCGTTTCACTTTTACACACATGGATTTGATTCCACTTTCACATTTCTGCCAACGTTTTGGAAATCTGAAACTTTTCAATGGACCCCAGCTACTGAGAGAGAAACGGAGTGGGGAGGGGGTGTGTGTGTATGTGTGTGTGTATATGTGTATGTGTGTGTTTGTGTGTATGTGTATGTGTGTGTTTGTGTG
>JAAGKR010014323.1:0-11961 GCA_011419295.1 Clarias macrocephalus
ACACACACACACACACACACACACACACACACACACAGACAGACACACACACACACAGACACACACACAGACACACACACACACAGACACACACACACACACACACAGACACACACACAGACACACACACACACACACACAGACACACACACACACACACAGACAGACAGAACTACACTTCCCACAATGGCCCTGAACATTCCACCTGATCTCTTCCTGAAACTGCGCTGAGTAATAAGTGTTCAGATGAAGCCGGATTAGTTACAGTCGGAGTCTTTTATACAATCAGGATTAATTACGCGGCTCTGATCGGTTGATCGGTTGATCGGCGGCTCACTTGTTTGCGGCGGATGTTCCTCGCGAGCTGGACGGCGGGCACGCGCAGCAGCGGCTCGGTGATGGGGGGCAGCCCCCGGTGGCCGTCTGTGCCCCCCCGCCGCGGAGCCGCGAGCAACCGGAACACGGCCAGAACCGCCTGAACCACCGCGCGCAGCAGCCGAGCACAAAGCCGCTCCAGACGCGTCGAGGCCATGACGAGCGGAACCGGACAGGACAGGAAGCGCACGCGACTGGAACTGGAACCGGATCCAGCACTCCGGCACTGCCCCCAGCGTACAGCGCCGTGTAACTGCGGGGCATCACAGGTGCAGCTTCACTTCACACCGGAAACCGGAGTCAGCAGAGAGAACAACAACAACAACAACAACAATAATAATAATAATAATAATAATACATCTGCAGATGAAGTGTCCCAGTCCGCCTCCTCCTGGTGCTGCTGTCTCTCTCTGTCTCTCTCTGTCTCTGTCTCTCACTCTGTCTTTCTCTCTGTCTCTGTCTCTCACTCTGTCTCTCTCTCTCTCTCACTCTGTCTCTCTCTCTGCTCTCTGTGTCTCTCTCTCTCTCTCTGTCTCTCTCTCTCTCTCTCTGTCTCTCTCTCTCTCTCTCTCTCTCTCTCTCTCTCTCTCTCTCTGTCTCACGGTGTTTCTTTGTTGCAAATTAACAATTGTAACAATGATACAATGTAATAAATTGTGTTTCCTGTTTAGATTCCCAGGCTGGCGTCGTTGTCATGACAACGTTGACCGCCGGGGTGTGACGTCACATACTTTAATCGTCGCCTAACACGCGCCCGGTCACAGTTAACGAGTTCTCCTTTGGTTTTAGGTCGGATGCTGTTCCTGACTCAACTCTCTCAGTTTATCCGGGCTTGGAAGCGGCACTGTATCCGTCCGAACCCGGGTCCACATGGTAGTCAAGACACCGACCACTGAGACACTGTGTGGCCAAATATATACATATTTACATTTTATTATAGTAATTATATATTATTTAGTTATATAAGTTGGTAAAATTGAGAGAAACTAGGTCAATTAAATTATATATCATTTAAAACAAAACAAACAAGCAAACAAAAATAAATAAATAAACTGAATAATAAAAAAAACAATTAAACCTTGTAGTTCATAGCAGTAATAAACTGGATTATAGTATTGGTTGTACATGTGTAACTCCAATAATCAAAACACTATTTAAATGTAATTATATACGTTTTATATAAAATGTAACAAGAGCCAAAAACTATTGAGTTTTAAAATATACACTGCTCAAAGACTTTTTATTCAGAGTATAGCATTAAGCCAGTTACAATTCTGCAATATTGATGTGGTCAGTTAAGTAGCTGAGGGGGTTGTTAATCAGCTTTTGGCTACTTTTGTGTTAATGAAATCAACAACGGCTGCACTAGAGGGGCAGCAATGAGACGACCCCCAAACAGGAATGGTTTTACACGTGGCCCCAATGACAGTTTTCCCCTCCTCATCTTTTCTGACTGTCTTTCTCTCGTCTTGCATTTAGTTCGGGTCAGTGTCACTAAGGGAGCATGAGGTGATACCTGGACCGTACAGAGGTCACACAGGCACTTCAACTCCTGCAGGATGGAACACCAATGCGTGCCATTGTCAGAAGCTTTGCTGTGTCTCTCAGCAGAATCTCAGGAGCAGTACGAGATTCCAGGAGACAGGCCGTTACTCTAGGAGAGCTGAACAGGGCCTTAGAAGCCCCTTAACCCATTAGGAGCACCTGTATTCACTCCTGAGCACTGCCAGAACCCTACAAAATGACCTCCAGCTGGGCTCTGCTGTAAATCTGTGTCTGACCAAACAATCAGAAACTAACTTCATGCGGGTGGCCTGAGGGCCCGACATCCTCTAGCGGGCCCTGTGCTCACTGCCTGGCACCGTGGAGCTCGCCTGGATTTTGGCAGAGAACACCAGAATGGGCAGGTCCGCCCCTGGCATCCTGTGCTGTGAATTCAGTCGCTGTAGGTTGATTATTTTATTTGATTATTTACATAAACAATGTGGGATCCTTTCATTCCTAACACATTATCCATATTAGTGTAGATATCCAGCATCATTTTCCCCCAAACTGATTTTTGAAGATCTAATAGTTATAATAGTTGTAGTCAGTAGCAGTAATACCCTGGATCATAGTGCAATTGGGTTTACGTGTGGAACTCCTATAGCAGACTCTATCAAAGTGCATCTGTCTTCTCAGTGTTCATCACATAAGTGCAAAGAAAAGCTCAGTGTCTCCATCTAGTGACACACCTTTTTGTGCCAGTGTTTAGGCAGCTGTTTAAGGCATTTATCAGACTAGGCTGCTGTGTGGTTTTGTGCTTTGGGGCTGTTCATGTTTTGCATCTTTTGCACGCTTAGTTTTGTTTTTAAATGGAGATGAAAAATCCCAACTTTCCAGAAGGCTGCAACCAATCAGCTTCACTGCGTATTTTCCCTCTTGTCCATAAATAAACGTATTAGCAGAGCTAATGCAAGGCATTTTACTTCATAATCATTTTGATATTCCAGTGTTGTCCTTTAAGGTCAGTTTGTTGAATAAATTTTTTTCAGGCATCAAAACAAATGCACTTATTTCTTATTTAATTGAAAATCATTCAAAGAATTTTTTTTTCTGTTGTATTTTTTTCTTCTTCTTCTAAAACATGTGTAAACATTTAAGTGTTAAGTGTTGGAGTGTTCAGGTTCACAAGCAACAATATGCAGGGAAATAGTGCCATTACTTTTGCACTCACCTGGAATGTATTTTCAAACTTTCTGACACATGAATGTAAGTTGCTTTACAGTTTGGCCACTTTGGTCAAACAGTGGCACTTTTTCCACTAGACTTGAATGTATTTTGTCTCTGACTGCCTTACACATGAATACACTTTGATTGTGAGATATAAAAAGTTTAATGAAAGTCATTTAATAATCACCAAATGTTCTGGACTATTCTCCTTGAATAGAAATCAGATTTAGACCGAATATTAAGCTTGATAGCTCCTGGGTTAGTGTATTTGCGCCTGTAGGCTGCAAGAGTTTGGGATTTTTGGGGTGTATCGTAACAGGTCATTGTAGTCCAGGGGCGTAAGTGCTGGACTGATGGGAGACTCTCGTCCGTCCTCATCTTCTTTGACCTTCCAGCAGCATTTGACACAGTCTTGTCCATCCCCTTGTGTCTTGGAATGTGTGGCACATCATGGCAATAGGTTGCGATACTTGGGAGTTCAGGCTATGTGCTGATGAGAAGGGCTCCACATCTGGACCACACAGACTCTACACTGGTGTCCAGGAGGCTCAGTATTTGGTTCTCGTCTGCTACACAATCATTCTTAATGCACTGCTGTACGGACGATCCCCTCGTTCCTCAGACACTCATGTTTCTGCTCAGCTCTCAGGATGTCTGGCAGACGTCTCATCCTGGATGGTGTCTCATCAGTTTGTAATTAACTCCAGCAAACACTGAACTGCTGTTCCTCCCTGGTGATTCATCCACCGTCAAGTTCTTGCTACCTTCCTGGACAACTCTTATGAGCTTGTGTTTGATCACTGCAACAACCTTGGTGTAACCTTGGATTGTGCTTTTTCACTCACGTTGCTAATCTGACACGCTTGTGCCACTTTCTTCTTTACAGCATCAGAAGTATTTGTCCATTTCTGCCCATCCCAGCCACTCAGGTGCCAGTCACATGTCACTGTGAGACTGGACTCCTGTGTCTCACTCCTGGTACTGTAGGTCTGTCTGTGAGCGTCCTTCACCCTCTGCATACAGCGGCATGACTTGTTTTCAGCCTTCCTGAATCTTCCCGTACCTCCTCACTGCTACACTCCTTCCGCTCGCGTGAGCTAACAGATGCCCCTGACTGGCTGTAGAGCCGTGATTAATCCCTCCCCTCTGAGAGAGCTCGGCCAATCAGCTCTCTCTAGACCTCCGGCTGCGAGAGGTTACAGCGTCACCCGGGAATCGAACTCGCAATCTCCGGATGATTGAGCGAGAACTTTACCACTGCGCCACTCGGAGGCGATCATACATTTTTATAAAGACATTTTTTTCTGTAAAATGGACAGTTCACCACTATCCTTAATAACCCAATTTCAGTCATTTTCCCTAGTTGTTTGAAACAGATCAACAATTAGACTCTTGGTTTTGAGCAGGCAGTGTATTGGATGATGTAAATCTACATTTTGAAAGTGAAACTCTTAACTCCTGTAAGGTCGGGTTTCCTTGACGCAATTTCTCTGGAGCTTATTTGAATACTGCTGGGCACAGGGACGAGGGAGGCAGGAACTGTGACTTCTCTGTGTTCAATCCCAGGACAAAATACTGCTAATCCTAATGTACACAAAAAAGCTTTTAGTCATTATAACATTCTACAAAAACCCTGAAGATGGGAACTATAGAAATAAAGCAGTCTATACTCAATCAAACTAGCAACCTACACATTCAAACTGAGACTTAACTGGCTCCCAAGCTTCCAATACCCTGTACTAGCGCACCAGGTAGCGTTTAAAATACAAAATGTTGTTGTTATTAGTCTTTCGGCTGCTCCAGTCGAGGGGTCGCCACAGCGGACCGTCCGGTCCACACACAGCATGGTACAGGGTTTACGCCCTCACGGTTTTTCAAGGCTTGGGACCGGCACTGAGGTTTAGGCATTGGGTGGGGAATCGAACCCGGCCTTTCGCATGGCAGTGGGGGGGGGGGTTGGGGGGGGAACTATCACTGAGCCACCAACACCCTTCATATTTATCATAATATGCTACCCCCTTAAATTTCCCAAAAGTATATGATATAATAAATCACCAAAACATGCTGTACTTCTATCTGTGAGAGAGAGAGACAGAGAGTGAGAGAGTGAGAGAGAGACAGAGAGTGAGAGTGAAAGAGTGAGAGTGAGAGTGAGATTACATGTGAGCGAAACTGGGATTTATTCAGGATTCACGCTTTGGAACAGGAGTTCGGCGCTGCCCGCACTGCGCATGCGCTCCTCCCTGGAGTCCTTCTGTCCCGCCTCTTTATAGGCGCGCCCCGAATCCTGACCAATCAGAGCGCGGGATTAGCGAGCGCTGTGGCCGAGTCCGAGACGAGCCGACTGAGATCCGAAGGCGGCCGAGGCGGAAAAACGCGTCCAAGGTTGAGAGACTGACGAGCGCAGCAGCAGCGCCGCTTCATCACGGCTCCGGGGGTCTGTTCTGTTCTCCCCGGTGTTTGAAGAGGAAGACGGAGGGATAGAGACGGAGATCCGGTAAGCGGCGGGTTGTGTATTGTGTATCTGTACGGGTTGGTTTATGGGGATGATGAGGATTAAAGCGGCGCGTCGCTCACAGTTCAGTGCGTTAAATCACCGAGCGGAGGGAAGAGATTCTGTCCCTCCATTAATGATGCGCAGAATTCTGACGGCCTTTAACGTTCAATTAAGGAGAAATCCGCATGATATAGAGATGAAATCCGCGCCGGGGTGAGTGTGTGTGTGTGTGTGTGTGTGTGTGTGTGTCTCAGGACGGATCTCCGCAGTGGATCTCTCTGTAACTCCGGATCCGGATCGCACGGAGAGTCAGACTGGACTCAGCACACACACACACACACACACACACACACACACACACACACACACACACACACACACACACACACACACCTCTAATTAGGAATGTAATGATTCAGTAATAATGTAATAGTGTGTGTTAAATGCTGTGAGCTGTAAGACTTTACTATAATGAAGTGTTAGTTCTGTAGTCTGTGTGTGTGTGTGTGTGTGTGATGTTACACACCTCCCCCGGCCTGAGATTAGAAGCCGAAACCTAATAGTTTCTCTGGCTCACATCGTTGTCATGGTAACGTTGACAGCCGGCGTTGGTTTGGGGTGTGACGTCACAGTATAATTGTCGCCTATTCGCGTTCCTAAAAAAAAAAATCTGGGGGGGAAATTCATTGATGCATTCATTGATGATGATGATGATGATGATGATGATGATGATGATGATAACAGGTCACTCATGAACCCCCAGGAGTTAATAATGAGTTTTACAGTTACTTTAACCTAGTTTTGGTAGTTTCAGCAGCTCCTTAGTTGTTTTCTTTGCTTGATGCAGGACAATAATGTGACTCTTCTGAGGAAACTCCTCACTGCATCAGTTAGTGTTAATGACCTAATCCAGTGGAAGCCTCTTAACTCTTTATATATACAGTAACAGATTGTGTCACATCCATAATCAGACAGCTATTCTGTATTCTTTATTACATGTGTAACTCCAGTCTATATGTACTGTATATATATATATATATTGTGACTGGATTATATATATTGAATTATGTATAGACTGGATTATAATATAGATGGTTTTCTTTGTGTAACTCCCATGTATGTTTGTAATCAATAATTTAAACATGTATATTGAAATAATCATGAATCAAACAAACAAACAAAATTAACAAGTAATCCATACTGTAGCCTAACAGTGTAATATGTTCGATATGCTGTGAAGCTTTTTTTCCTGTAAATGATGAACAATCTCAACTTTTGAGGATGCAGTTATCCTGCCAAATTATGCCCCACCTGCCATCGTAAAAATGCAACAAATGCTAAAGGTGTAAATGTACTAGAACAGTAGAGAATATTTTGGTATTTTATTATGGCATATACTTAGTGGAAATTTAAGAGGTATCATATTCTGATAAATACGAAGGGCGTTGGGGGCTCAGTAAGTTCACCTGTACTGTAGGTTCACCCCACTGCCATGTTGGTTGATCAAATAAGGCTCCCAACAAAATGTATGAAACAGTTCCCGAGCTTGTTGGTCTTTGCTTTACGTATCCCAAAAGAATCCAGCTTTAAACTGTAACTCTAATTTAATTTAGATCTCAGACAACATACTTTTATCCCCTCAAAACTACAGTAGATAAAATCTACCCAGTCCAGCAGGAAATCCAATCAGTCTGGCTATAAGACGAATGATGACACTGAAGGCAGCACTAATGGGCTCGTCTTTTTAATAAGAATATGTTCATTAGGATTTATTCATTGTCATTTCTTATTTCAACAGCTGGGGTGTGTTTGCGTGGGAGACGAGGACAGGAGGAGATTCTGGAGTGTTTGTCTCCGAGCCTTGCCCTCAGCCAGTGAGAACATCATTACATACAGTACTTACTGTCTTTTCCGTCTTAGGAGTGCAGCACCACCCTACCAAAGTTTATAACGGAAAGTACTCGCAGGCTGATCACACACACACACACACACACACACACACACACACACACACACACACACTAGAAGACACAAAATCACCCTGATACACCCTACACATTGATGTGTGCCAAGCAAAATTGCGCTCTTCAGTTTTTTCATCCTCAGATTCACAAACAGGGTTATTCACTTTCACTGGGCCATGGGGCGAGTGTCCATAAGGACTTCATCATAACCCGTACTTGCGTCCACCGTTATGGATCAGGATGAGACGAGCACAGAGATTTGGGAGCCGCCTCTGCATGGACTCCACGGGCCGAACCGCATGCGGCCTTCATCGTACCGCGCTCTGCGGAGCGCCGTGTCCAGCCTGGCACGAATCGATGATTTCTTCTGTGAGAAGATCGGTTCCGGTTTCTTCTCTGAGGTTTTCAAGGTACGTTTTAATTTTGAATTTTTTAAAATATATTTTATTCATAAATACAAGAAGCTTGGTGTTAAATGTAATTTACTGATTCACTTGTGATGGTATTAGGAACTACTACCACGTATTGTTGCATTTATGATTTATAAGACATACAGTATATGTAGGTATAAATGGGTAAATGCCTGTCTTTCTTTAATACTTAATAAGTAAACAATGATAATCATTTTCATTAATACACTTGTAATAATTAAGAAAGGATGTAAGAATGGAGTAAATGCTGTGGTATCAGAAGAATGAACCACCTCGGGACATGCTCATGCTGTGTTACTACCCCGAAGTTGACGGAGTGAATATCCATAAAACAGGCCTGTGTCTTTTAGTGCGTTTATTATAAGCAGGTATAAACTACATATAAACTGGTTTCTGCTGTCCATGTGATGTTTATATCGAGCAAAAGAATATAAATCTGTGTTGGCAGACTTACTGAATCCTCACAGCTGCTCTGATAAAGTACAGCCGACTCCTCCTGACCAATCAGGACTGAGAATGCAGCATCACGGCGGTAGAAGCAGTAACACACCGTTTGCGTATCACTGGCCAATCGGCCTTTTAAGTGTTTGTAACGCAACATTCAAACACCCGCTTTATAAAGCTTCAGTAATCATTAACTCACACCTCCGGCACTCCTGTGAGGCCGTTATAAAGCTGCAGTGGGAACTGATTGGTAAACTTGGACAAACATCGTTCCTCCGTCACTTCCTTCTGCATTGTTTGAAAATCTGCTGTGTAACGGTGTACAAACGCTGCATGACGTCGGATACGACTGTGTGTGTGACTGTTTGCTCTGATACGAGTCGTGTTGAGTCGCACTCGGGGGAACACGCTTGCCTTGTGTCTGAAATGAGATAGAAACTCTAGTCAGAGGACGAACACGACCACGTATGTCGCCACTCGCGCGACGCTTCTTCCGTGATGTCATCTTACAGTACAATCGCTATAGGGCACATAATCAATTTTTTATTTTAAATTGTGGGATTTATTACCGAATGGAAAGCACTTGAAACAGATCTGATTGCCTGATCAGAAGTGTGTGTGTGTGTGTGTGTGTGTGTGTGTGTGTGTGTGTGTGCGTGCGATTGTGTGAACTGCAGTGAAACAGCTGATTTATACAGTAGGTGGAACATCTCGTCTGTCTCATGCTTGAGTCGTATTGAGGTTGTAATTTCTACCTGCATTGATGTTTCGAGCAAAACGAGTGTTAAATCCCCTTTACAGCTCGTGAGGTCGGTGTCTAATTGGGATGAGACGTGTGGCATCGGACGCTTGCACTGTTTAATGCGGCACTTTCAGCACAGTGGATCTATTAGGCTTATATCGTTATTGTATTTTTATCGAAGTGCTGACGGTCATCAATCTGACACACAGAGAGCAGCTGTGGAATGGGCTTAACACGAAAGCTTTTAAATGAACATTGATTATTTCAATGTTTTACCACTTCGCCCGTGTGGTTTTCAATTTGTACAGCTCCATAAACAAACTCCCTTTTCATCAGGAGAGATTTAGGATCAGACCTTCAGGGAGGCCGGGAATGTAACACGTGTCTTGCTATTTTAATATATTTTTAAATATACTTTGATAAGTAACATCAGTTTCATGCCACATTTTTAAAGAATTTATTGTGCTGTCTATTGTTGTGTATAATAATAATAATAATAATGGTTCAAAATGATCAGTCACTTATTTCAACATCATAAAGCAGAATCTAGTGAAAGCAGATTAACGTTAAATCAGAACTGTCCTTTAGCAAACGTCCACATCAGCTCTCGCGCTTTACGCTTAATTTAGCTGGAAGTTTAATCTGTATGTAAAAGTTAAACTGTCATGACGTTTCTGTCCCTCGTACATCCGCCACCTGAACCGGAACTTTCCAATAACAAGCCACTACTCCATTACTTTCCTCTCCCATGTGGACTAGTGAACTCTGGACTGTGTAAGCTGCGCTGCCACCTAACACACCATGTGTGAGTGTAACATCCGGACAGGTTTAAGTTGAGCTTTTCTTCGTCACATGCACATTACTGCAGAGTGAAGTTCAGGGTCAGCCATGTTTACAGCCACCAGGGCCACCACGAGCCAAACCATCAGCTGCACTTGTAATTGTTGGCTGTGTATCCAAGCAGATTGCATTTAAATGATTAAAATGATTTTAGAAAATAATGATTCATTATTATGATCATTATGTCAATCATTAAGTGCTTATTAATCATCATCTCACCCCTAAATTGGGTCTAAAGTGAAAAAAAATATTTCATAGATTTATTGCTTTGAAAATGCTTTTTTATAATTTTCCCCCAAACTGTGAACCTGAATAAGTTGGCAAAACTGGGTCGCCCCAGCAGACGGTCCGGTCCACACACGAGCTCGGCACAGGTTTTACACCAGACGCCCTTCCTGACGTGACCCTCACATTTTATCGGGGCTTGGGACAGACGCTTCATCCAGCTGTTGGGAATCGAACCCGAGCCTTTCACATGGCAGGCGAAACCCCTCCCACTGAGCCACCAGGGCCCCTATTGACCTGATGAACTTCAACAGTTACTGTTACTTAAGTACTTAGTTACTTAAAATATCAAATTTGTTCAGCTAACTTGAAAAGTGTCATTTCTGCAAACTCATAAATACCAAAAAGTTCTATTAATTGTATTAACTAATTGTAATTGTTTAAGTTAACAGAACTCGATGTGTTTAATTACTTTGAGCTTTAGGGTTTACAGTGTGAAATCATTCTTTTGTTTCAATTCAGAAATTTAGATTTTCCATCAAATAACAGCAAACTTCTTCAGCTGTTTATGTACATTTCAACACTTGGCCTTTGGCCTCGCTGCGCCTGCAGGCTTAAGGGCTCAAATTCTCACCTCTGGTCTGTGTGTGAAGTTTGCATGTTCCTTCCACAGTCTAGTTTCTTCCCCACAATTCAAAGACATGCAGAATTAGGCTAATTGGCACTCGCAAATTACCCACAGTGTGTGAATGAGTGTGTGTGTGTGTGTGTGTGTGTGTGTGTGTCTGCCCTTGTGATGGATTGGCACCCTGTCCAGAGTATACACCCTGCCTCGTGTCCAAATCATGCCTGTGACCCTGTACAGGAGAAGCGGCATCGAGCATGAATGACTGACTGAAGATGCTGCTGGTGAAGTTCTTGGTCGGGGATAAAATCAAGGACACTTTGGTCTCGTGGTGATGCTCCAAAAACCCCATGAAGAAATTTCTAGAATAAACAATGTACACTTTCCTGCGAAAAAAGTTCCATTATGTTTTAAATAGGCAAATATTTATGATCCTTTAGCTGGATAATTACTGCCCTGATTCAGTGGACTACAGTTCTGTAAACTCTACAGCATGCAGGGAATAGAGGCTCAGTTCTTAACCGTTTCAGGAGATGTATCCCATCATCATAGGAAAGAAGTTACTTTTGTGTCAGATGGGTAAAATTATTGGCCTGCATCAAGCAAAGACAACAACTAAGGAGAATATTAAAACCTGGAGGATCTGATCAGAAACAAATCATCAATGAGTCTGATTAAAGATCAATTAAACACCTGGTGATGTGTGTGTGTGTGTGTGTGTGTAGTGTGTGTGTGTGTGTAGTGTGTGTGTGTACGTGTGTGTACGTGTGTGTACGTGTGTGTACGTGTGTACGTGTGTGTGTGTGCGTGTAGTGTGTGTGTGTGCGTGTAGTGTGTGTGTGTGCGTGTAGTGTGTGTGTGTGCGTGTAGTGTGTGTGTGTGTGTGTTTGTGTGTACGTGTGTGTACGTGTGTGTGTGTGTGTGTATGTGTGTGTGTACGTGTGTGTGTACGTGTGTGTGTACGTGTGTGTGTGTGTGTGTGTGTGTACGTGTGTGTGTGTTGTGAATCAGATTGCAACAGTGCATCCGATCCCTGAAAAAAATCCCCAATGGGCGAGTGCTCTGTAGACGTCTCCAAAATGTGTCAGAATGTATTTGGTTATGAA
>JAAGKR010014324.1:0-11961 GCA_011419295.1 Clarias macrocephalus
AAATTATATATATATATATATATATATATATATATATATATATATATATATATATGAACCTGGAAGTACTTAGAGAACAGTAACATGAACTCCACATGTCAGTTACACACATGTGGTTGTTAGGCATGTTTCATATTTAGGCTTTTTATGTTTTGAGTTTTTGACATGGAATTGTTTGCAGAGGTGGAAAATACCTGAATAACTGCTCTGCTACTTTAATTAAGTACATTTTCGTTTAGATTAGTACTAAACTACGAGTATTGAGACTGAATACTTGTATTCTTTCTCAAGCCAATCTACAAGAGAAAAAACATTGATCTGTATATGCATATTATTACAAACTTACTATAATATCCCAAATCCAATGAGCCCTATCAAAGGGTGACACCGTGGCATAGTGAATACTGTAGCAGTGTGTCCTCGCACCTCCAGGGTTGTGGGTTCGATTCCTGCCTCAAGTTTACATCTGTGAAGTTTGCATGTTCTTATCCTGCATGTGCATGATGGTTTTTCTTTCTCCCAAAGACATCGAGGTTAGACTACAGTAATTGGCATTTCCGAAGTAAGTGTGTGTGCCTGTATGTAATGCGCTGGACTGGCACCCTGTCCAAGGTGTATCCCAACGCTTGATGAAAGTCTTCTGGGATAGGCTTAAGGCTTCCCACAACCTTGTACACCATAAGTGTTATAGAAATCGAATGAATTAATAAACTGAATGAGACTTTTCTTGCTATGCCAAATAGTTTGCTAGTTTGCCAAATAGTCAACAGACCGATGATTCCTTTACTACTACATAAAGAAGGAAATAACATCCGCAAAACAAATCAAATCACATATGCATGTTAATGCAAGTGAAATATGAGTTAATAAGGAAGATTTGACACAATACTGATGTTCATACTAAGGTAAAGCATCTCTGCGCATTTTACTTTTAATTTGGTTTGAGCAGAGCGGTTTGGTCCAGTGGTTAAAGCTCTGATTATAAGGTCAAGGGTTCAAACCCCAGCACCACCAAGCTGCCACAATTCTGTGTAATTGCTGACCCTACACACTGACCCCAGCTTCCTAACAAGTTGGGATATTCAAAAATAGAAATTTATTGTGCTGTTATGTATGCATATGTGTGTGAATAGGTGTGCATCATCATCATCATCATCATTTACTTCTTAGGAATTCATTTTATGTATTTTTTTCAACACATGGTGACATATACAGTACGGTATTTTCAGGGCATAGTATGGTGAAATGTTTACCTGCTTTTCACACATCACCCTGTATCACTCACATATGAACAACATATGATCTTGCAATGTACTGGCATCTCATCACAGGAGGGTACTCTATCATCTACAGTAGTTTTCCCAGGATGTGATTGTGATGCAGAAATAATAATAATATATATTTTTTTGTTGAAATTACACATATGTACAGTATTGTAGTTCTTAAGTGGTGATGTAGTCTAGCTCGCATTACAATATATAGTATGCACTGTAACGGACTACGGAGTAACTTAAATGTATAAATACATACGGATCATGAATATAGTAGACAGATAGCATGCCGTAATGTTAAATAGATTTTAAATGCAGTCTGTTATTTCCTTGCGCCTGCACTGTCTCTGTTGAGAAAGAGACTAGACATGAGTTCACAGAAAAAAAACAAAACAAAACAAGTGTTGACATTAAGCATGGGGAGTTATGCTAGGCATGCAGCTTTGCTTTTTTAAAATCTAAGCCATGTCATTTTTACAGCAGGTTTAAGGTTTAAGCAAGGTTCACAGCCCTCGCGAGTTTTATCGCAGGGCAGGTGATTTGACTTAACCTCACTGACCCCGGCTTTCATATTAGATTATGTCTCGTTTTTCCCATTTCGAGTGGAGTTTACCTTCCCCCTATCATCCTGCATCAAATTCAGGTCATGCATTCGCTGCACTGGAGGGAAATCGCAGGCGCCGCCAAACGCCGCTCGTTGTTTGCCGTGCCTTCGATGACAATCAGAATAGTGACAAATTGAAAGTAATAAATCAGTTTGCTACACTAGAGGGCTGCAGTCATTCATATTAAGCAGAACGAATCAGTGTCATCACACTTTCTGCGTGCTGTCACACACTAATCACTTCCGCCACCGAGGTGATGTCACCGGTCCAGATGGGGGGTTTCCGTCATATTAGGATTACAGAGTGTGTTCGGATACATGATGTAAGCACAAGCTGCTCTCAAAGCCTTTGTATGAGCGTGTGTGTGTGTTTGTGTGTGTATGTGTGTGTGTGTGTGTGTGTGTGTGGTGTGGAAAGTCCTGGTGGGTTATATGGTTTGGGCTTGTGTATAAACAGATGTTTCTGTGTTTATGTCAGTGAGTCAAGCGGCAAAAAGCAACGTTCCCGTGAGTGCCGATCTGATTTGGGACAGGTGCTTCCCACAAATCTATTTCGTTTGTATATTTACAGTACTCTTCATACCGTGATAACGACATTCGATTTCATCCCCCTAACATTATGTCCTGCCAGTATAGAAAATGGCACGTACAAATATTTATTCTAGCAGCTTTGAAAGACTTGAAGTGCCGCCACAGAGTAACACATCATTTTAACTCCAGATTTTTATACTGTTTGACACAACTATTACATGTGTACTATCTTTCATAACACACTGTATAAATCTTTGAAAAAACAATTAGATTTAATTATAGTAACTACCATGCCAGGCCAAGAAAAGTAATATTTCATTTGACCACCTTTAGTGTTGAATAGCCCCCCCCCCCTTTGAATCTTGCAATATGTCCGTGCCATCAGGGAAAAACGATATAGATGTGATAACCTGGTCATTCAGTACATTCAGGTCGTCAGCTGACTTAATATTGTTGAGTCTAGACCTGAGCATCAGAAGAAACCCCAGATCATAACACTTCCCTCTTGTAAAGGCTTGTACAGTGGCCCCTTCCCACGCTGACACGCCCATCACTCTGGAAAAGGCTCAGTCTGGACGCATCAGAACACATGACCTTTTTTTCCATTGCTCTAAATTCTAATATTTTTGCTCCTTAGCAAACTAAAGTCTTTTTTTTTCTGTTCAGTCTCACTAACAAGTGGTTTTCTTTTGGACTCACAGCTGTTTAGTCTAATTACATTGTGTATATACTGTATGGAAGTGAACTTCCTTTTACTATGAAACATAGCTCTGATTTCTACTTTGTTCAATGCAGCTTCACCAAGCTGAAGTTTAAGTGTTCTCTGAATCATCGTTCATGATTCTTACTTTTTTCCTGACCACATTTCTTCTGCAAAGTTGATGGTTCAGCACTATCCTTCCAGGTTTTAAAACTGCATCAGACCCATGCACTATATGGACAAACTTTGTTCAAACCTGCAGTAAAATTAGATTCAAATACATGTACAGTACTTTAATATGGAGTTTTGCGGATATAACATCTTCCACTCTTCTTGGAAGGCCGTCCACAAGATTTGGGAGTGTTTCTGTGGGAATTCGTGCCCATTCATTCTGTAGAGCATTTATGAGCTCAGGCACTGATGGTGGATGAGAAGACCTGGCTCGCAATCTCAGTTCCAGTTCATCCCAAAGGTGCTGGATGTGGTTGAGGTCAGGGCTCTATGTTAGGGCCGGTTGAGTTCTTCCACACTGAACTCATAGTCCTTGATTTGTGCACTGGGGCACAATGGAATAGAAAAGGGTCTTCCCCAAACTGTTGCCACAAAATTGCACAGAAGCATCCAAGACGTCTTGGTTTGCTGAAACATTAAGATTGGAGTATTAAGATCTTCACTTGGGATAAGGGGCCTGATTGAAACACCTGAATTCAATAATTAACAGGTTTGACCAAATACTTTTGTGCATATAGTTTATCCAGTTCCAGTAATTTCAGCTTTCAGCCAATCTCCATTACTTTTACTTGTACTTTAAATTCTTACTTTGTTCAAAATATATACAGTAATCCAGCAGCATACAGTACACTTTCCCTTTCAACCATTTTCACACACATGCATGATGCATTTTTTGAATAAACCGAAATAATACCTTAATAATGCTAGAAAGAGAGGTTCGATGAATAACAACACAGGATTAAATTTAAGACTAAAAAGTGTGGATGTTTAGTGCTAAATAAACACATGAGAACTCATACGCTACGGTATGTTGTTGTTTGTCTTTCGGCTGCTCCTGTCGCCACAGCGGACCATCCGATCCGCAGAACAACTTGGCACAGGTTTTTTTACGCCGGATGCCCTTCCAGACCCAACCCTCATCCAGACTGCATACGCCATGATGTGGGTATATGTGTATATGTGTATACAGTACATATCGATTAAAGAAAAGGCTTTTGTGGTCAAGATCTCTGTGTCTTTTATGTGACGCTACAATCTAGCGGTGTGACAGCGGAGAGCTGAGGGTACCACTCTCTTTGAAGCACATGCAAAGCAGAAAACGCTATATCAATGGAGAAAAACATAAAAATACAGTATGGGAAAGTAAATGTCTGAATATATATATACCTATATATCTATATAGATGTGGATACTATAAATGTAGATTACATGTGTTTATAGACACAATCACAAAACACGTGCACTCACCACCACACAGGACGTAGTTTTTTTAACATGAATATAAGACATAAAACAATACAGTGGTAATAAAAGTGGTAATAAATCTTTCTATACCAGACTATAGACAAGTCTATAAAAGATAATTATCTCTCTCTCTCTCTCTCTCTCTCTCTCTCTCACTCTCAAAAAAGATTGCACAATCCAGCAAGTAAATTATTTCTATCCTTCTGCTGTATTAAACTAAATGACTCAAATCACTTTAAAAAGAATAATTTTGGACATCACTAAGCATTACTTAACTGTCTCTTACACCATATTTCAACTTGCCTCAGGGTTTTTTTTTAGCGCCCTGAAAGTCCATATGAGATATTTCTGGTGCATAAAAAAAGACAAAACATCTGGATATACTGCTACTAAATTTACGAATGAAGTTTTTGGTAACAAAAAAAAAAAAAAGAAAAAAAAAAGTGCAGACTGTTTAAGTCTGTCCTGGGAGATATACTGCATTTAGAAAAGTACACACACACACACACACACACATGCTGATGAACTGCATTTTTGTTCATCTGCAAGACCAGCATACCTGTGCCAGGTACTAAAGCACCGTACAACAACCTGATTACAATCATTACGATGACTGCACAGTCTACGTTCTTGTCTCTTCTGTGTATGTGTGTGTGTGTCTGTGTGTGTGTACATGTGTACGTGTGGGTGAGTTGGAGTAGAAAGCAGAAACCAGGAAGAAAGCCATGAGGATCGGGTTAAACACTCCAGGCTTAGATCATTTTAGAGACACCGGGGTGGAAAAATAAGGGAGTGTGTGTGTGTGTGTGTGTGTGTGTGTGTGTGTGTGTGTGTGTGTGTGTGTGTGTGTGTGTGTGTGTCTGTATACACACAGATGCAACACTGTAAAAACAGTCTGATGAATTCAGGGATTGATTTTTTTGATTTGCTAGGCTTACACCTCCCACACACACCTACCCACATCCAAACACACTCACACACACACACACACACACACACACACACACACACACACACACACACACACACACACACACACACACACACACACACACACACGGTACTACAATAGGAATACATATGATTACATGAGCACATGACCATGTGCCATTCCCTCGCACAGCAGCAATCTGTAATAAGATACCTCTTCCCTGCTTTTCACACACACACACAGACCATGGGAGAAAAAAAAAAGAGGCAAGAGAAGGAGAAAGGATTTTACCCATTGAGTTTGCCAGGGCAAGCAGCCAACAAAAAGAGAAGAGAGCGGGAGAAAGGGTGAGAGGGAGGGAGCGAGGCCAGGAAACTCCATACATAGCCAGCAGGAAGGAGAGCGTCGGGGCAGGAACTGCCTTGTATGGGCCGAGGTTTTCTGGCAGCCCGCGAGAAAAGACATTTCCTCTCCGAGCCCAGATCACGTGACCCACAGCGGGGCTGCTGAGACACCGCGGGACGTGTTTTCGTGTGTATGTGTGTGTGTGTTTGAATCCAAAGCCACTCCCTGCTCCCCTGCACTCCAGCCTGTTCTGCAGCTCATGCCTTTCTATCGGCAGAGGTTCCTCCTGCCCTGCAATATGCTCATAACCACTTCCTGTACTCAAAGCAGGACATTCGCTAGCAGACCCCGAGCTTCAGAATGAACTCCAGCTGTTGGAAGCAGCGGTAGTTCTGCATGTGAAAGGAACAGGAAGTTTGTGTATATAACCTCTCAAATCAACTTTGACAGGATTTCTGCACAAGCTCATATTGCCTTATCAGCTCCTGGGTGAGGCTTTGAATTGCACACGACTCTGAATGTGTGTGTGTGTGTGTGTGTGTTTCAAGGTCCTACTCTTTTACAAACATGCCTCTTTGAAGGCCGTCCAACTCGAAAATCTAAAATCTAAATTCCATTTTCAATAGCGCTACATTGTGGGAAAATTTCAGACAAATGAAAGGAATACTTCATCGTATTTATGTTTTATATGCTTCCTCATGTGGAATGAAGCCTTAGGGGGGCAGTTATTGAATTCTACCAAGCTCTGATTTAAGACATAAAGGTTTATGCTAAACAGTGAAGGTCTTGATAGATGTAAAATGTCAAACCGGAACTTTTGATTGTGCAGAATAACAGAACACTGTAATGAGAGTAAAAACTCTCTTTGTTTCTCTACTGTATATAATCTCCTGCTACACTACTGCACTTATCCTAGTGCTTGGACAGCCATAAGCACTGAACGTTTTCTCAGTCTGCTTCATGTCTGAAACGCCGGCCTCTCAGGAACTCCCAAACATGTTTAAATGGCTTGGCGCGAGGTCAGGACTGTATGCAGGATGTGACAATAACTCCCAGCTGAGTTCCTATAATGCGCAAGTGGTGTTTATGAATGATTGTGTTTACAGTTCACACAGAAAGATTCATCTTTCCCGCAAGCTGGTGACATCATCATCTATACCGCTTAATCGTGTATTCAGGGTCACAGGGGGCCTGGAGTCTATTCCAGGACACATAGGGCACAAGGCGGGGTACACCATGGACAGGGTGCCAATCCATCGCAGGGCACACACACATACACACACTCACTACGGCCAATTTGGGAACGCCAGCTAACCTAACCTATATGTCTTTGGACTGTGGGAGGAAACCGGAGTACCCGGAGGAAACCCACCAAGCAGGGGGAGAACATGCAAACTCCATGCACACAGAGACGGGAATCGAACCTGGCCGGGAACCTGGAGGTGCAAGGCGACCACTACACCACCGTGCCGCCTGGTGACAAGCTATCCGTCGCTTTTTAAAGATCAGTCGTTCCACTTGCAGAATGTTCATGGGAATGACTGCAGCTCCAAGCCACGTACGGGCTTCTTTAAATCGGTCGCACCATTACAAATATTTTACCTCATAACCATACTATGCTTGAGGTTTTCTGTAAATAGGTTTCATTCATTCATCTTTTATACCACTTATCCTGTGAACAGGGTCGCAGGGGGCCTGGAGCCTCCCCCCAGGAGACTTGAGCCACGAGGGGGACAATTTGGGAACGCATATTAACCTAATTGTTTGAGTCTTTGGACTGTGGGAGGTGATCAGAGTACCCGGAGGAAACCCAGCACGCATGGGGAGAACACGCGAACTTCACACACACAGACCCGAGGTCAGAATCGAACCCTCGACCCATGACGTTGGAGACCACAGCGCTAACAACTACATCATCACAAGTCCCGGTTTGACTTGACCGCACTATGTACACATCTAAACTTGTAAGGAATTGAACACCTGACCTGAGACTGCCGATGTACACAAACTCTGAAAGCTTGAATTAAAATTGTCACAGTTATGAAATTCCTATCTGTTGTAATCACACGTCCATTACAGTTGCACTAGATAAAGATTAGACATTGCTGGAGGATTATTCTAATTCAATATTCATCCATTCTCATCTGATTCTCGGTCTGTTTCGGTTTTAAATACAAACTCTTGGCAAAGAATCAGCAAATAAATTTCGCTATGTCGGAATTAACAACGATGAAATATTTATGTCAGTGCCGTTTTCATCATCCCCCAGGAAACTGGGACAAGCCGTGTTTAGCATGAATACTTCAAGACGGCACCGAAAGAAAGATAATATGCTTCATTTGTGGTTCAGCGGGGCATGTGTAGCCTACATGAAGAGGGCAGATGTGCTTCAAAGTTGCTTTTTTATTGTCATGTTCAGGATTTAATGAAATTCAGCAGACTTGGAAGAGAAGAGCAGAGACTGAGAGAGGGAGGGAGTAAATCTTGGTTTCGCCATTTCTGAGTCCATGCACCTGTCTGTGTGGGAGAAAAGAAGTGTGCGTGTGCGTGTGTGTGTGTGTATGTGTGTGTGTGTGTGCGTGCGCGCATGTTTGCATGTTTGCATGTTTGCACACTGGCACAGGATGGACTGCAGACAAGGAACAGACATACCGACAGTCTCTCAGTCGTTCAGACACACACACACACACACACACACACACACACACACACACACACACACACACACACACACACACACACACACACACACACACACACACAATTAAGTGCAGTAGCCAACAGTGAATATCCTGTTGAGGTTTAACTCATTCAATAGGACATTTGGTGTGGCGGGAAAAGCAGGCCATTATGGTGTGTGTGTGTGGGTGTGGGTGTGGGTGTGTGGGTGTGTGTGTGTGTGTGAGGACAGTCACAGGATTTCCACAGTGGAAATGAACAGGCAGGTCAGATTCAGGACAGGCAGGGAAGCTCAGCAGAAAACAGAGACAAGGACATGCAATGTAGGTTATTTTGTGTGTGTGTGTGTGTGTGTGTGTGTGTGTGTGTGTGTGTGTGTGTGTGTGTGTGTGTGTGTGTGTGTGTGTGTGTGTGAGTGAGAGAGAGAAAGAGAACAATTTTAAAGGAGAAACAGTAGTTCTGGAGGACATTCAGAATAAAGTGGCACTGCTAATTAATTCAGTGTTTGTCCGATTGATCACTTTCACATCACTTATGATTAAACTTTTTTATATCCTGATGGGCGTGGTCTCTTAAAATGATGACTCCGCCCCCTCAAAATACCAAGTACTTACTAAAGGGCTTTCTAAAGGGTATCACGATGCCAGAACTCATGCTGTGGCTTTAAAATTCTCAGCACCTAGATCTCATGTTATGTCATGTAAAAAACGCGATATCACTCGCTACCACCACCACCATCATCATCATCATCATCATCATCGTTATCATCATAATACCACACCAGCTCAGGTTCTACCCTTTTAATAGAATGTTGTTCATTGGTGTATTAGTTTCAAATCTTATGTCAAAAGTTTTCCTTCAATTTGTCACCTAATTTGTTGCAGTTCTTACAGAATATTGTCGCTCACACACTCATTGTCTACACCACCTTATCCTGTACAGGGTCACAGTAGGCCTGGAGCCCTAGGTCAGAGTGTACTTGGCACACAAGCACACACACACTCACAATCTATGTGCAATTTAGAAATGCCAGTTAACCCAAGCTGCATGTCTTTGGACTGTGGGAGGAACCCAGAGCACGGGGAGGAAACCCATCAAGCACAGGACTCATGCACAAAGACCCAAGGTAGGTAAGGTCACTGCGCAAATCAGGTATTTGCTCCTCAGTGTGAAGAAACAGAAGAAACAGCCTCGTATTTTTAATGTCATGATTTTGACATGCTATTTTGTGACTATGCTTTTGTGAAATGCTGAGAGAAATGAGAAGGAACCCGGGAACAGTAAATATTACCAGTGAATAATAATTCATAATTCTCACTAATTGTCGGAAGTGAGCGTTTTTTTTTTTTACATTTATTTATTTATTTACAACATGATTAATTATACTTTTAAATGTGATATGAATGCATTTTGCCTTCTTAAACTGAATGGATTTAATTTCAAGCTGAATGAGAGGGAGAGAGAAAGAAAACAAGCCAAAATAATCATAAATAATGTCTGGAATCTCAAGGCAATAGTAATTAAACTCAGGAAAGAGATATTACAAACCATTTTGAACTCAGATTTTAAATGGTTTGGGGTGAAGCGTAGCGACAAAATCTATTCCGTACCCTAATGAGTAACTCAACATGTCGACATGAAAGTACAATAAGTCCCCTACATATGAACATTCAAATTACGCAAAGTAATACGCAAGTTCCGTCGCGGAAGTTAAATCCCATGTCCGGTGTAAATCGTCATGTGCGCGCCGCGTGCATCCCAGGATGTCTGGAAGCAAACGTAAAAGCAGCGGCGATGAAGCTGGTACTGCGATGAAGCTGGTACTGCTAAGAAGCGCTAAGCAATAAAGATGGAGAGGAAAATGTAAAAAAATTTAGAGAATGGAGCGAGGTGAAAAAATGGCAGACATTGCTTGTTCTTGTAACCTTCTAAAGGGCACTGTACTGTAATATACTTTGTATAGCCAATTGTGTTAGTATCTTAGCACCTAGAGAATGTGTGTTTGACTTACGAACAAATTGGATTCACGAACGAGTTATTGGAACGAAACTGGTTCATATGTTGGGGACTGTACGTGTTGGTCTAACAAAGGAGTCTCCAGTCTTTTGTTCTTTCCATGTCTATCAGGGATTCCTCTCACTTCCAAAAAACATGCTAGTTGATAGCTTGGATAACATAAATTGACCCAAGAGGGAATTTGTATGTGTGCATGTGAGGTGTATTTCCACCTCACTCCCAGCATTCCGGGGAAAAGCCCCCCCCCCCCCCAACTATTACCCAATCCCCCATCCCCCATCCCGAATCTTCACAACCCTAACCAGGATTTGAGAAAATGAGTACTGAAAAGTACTGCAAGCCAGATAACTAATACAGGCTAACTGTTAAAATAGTTGCAATTTACTTATAGTGTATGAAATTGAGACATTTGATTTCCTGTGCGTAACCTCGTAAACATAAATAATACATAAATATTTCACGCAAATGTGTCTGCAAAATGAACATGCAAAATGTGAGAATTTGTGAAATGCATGCCTGTGTGTGTGTGTGTGTGTGTGTGTGTGTGTGTGTGTGTGTGTGTGTGTGTGTGTGTGTGTGTGCGCGCACAGACAGCGGAGAGAGACAAAAGAGAATCACTTCACGTCTTCCCTGTTAAAATTGCTCGCATAATTGCTGTCTTGCCATCTGCTCAGTGTAGGCATGCAGTCAGGAAGTTTATTTTTTTCCCCCAATGTTCTGATCGTGTCGAGATCCGTGACTCCCACAGCACGTACCTGAACATTTGTAGTGTGTCACGGAAAAGCAGATTATTATGTGAGAGCGTAATTTTACTGCCGTTGATTTACCTTCTAGGAAAGCACCAGGAAATGGGCCATAACACTTAACTCCTCATGAAAGATGCTGATTTATTCATTTCGACTCATGTAACTCTGGCTTCTTTTAAATAGCTCTGTATCTGAAGATGCACCGTCTGCCCTGTGCCGTGGAAAAATAATTTGCCAGCCTTTCCGTCCAAGCGTATATAGTTGAGTAATCATTATGCACATAAAGGAGAATAGGCTTTTCCTATGCAAACCTATGTCTGCGATAAGGAGAAAGCAAAGGGGGCAGTTGCGGGGGCGAAAGAGTCTTATTCAGGTGTACATGCTTATCAGTGCTTTTACGCTGTTGGACCAGACGGAAAGGCAACATGCAGAGCAAAGAGTCATTACTCTCAATGAGGTCATATTAGACATAATGGAGTTCCATCGCTTTCAATGGAGATATGCTACATTTGGTGGACTTCTCTTACACTCACTGAAGTTTTATTAGAGCTTACTTTTTATTGCACCTAGAGTTCTGTATGGTGCAGACGTGACCATCTGATCCGCATACAACTTGGTTTTCCACCAGATACCCTTCCTGATCCAACCTTGCCATTCTACCT
>JAAGKR010014325.1:0-11961 GCA_011419295.1 Clarias macrocephalus
TATGGTGAAGGGGCCGATGAAGCGGGGTGAGAGTTTACGTGAAAGTGTTCTTAGCGGAATGTCCCTTGTAGCAAGCATGACCCTCTCACCTACGCGGTACCTGGGCGCCTTGGTCCGGTGGCGGTCCGTCTGTCGCTTGTACAACCTGGATGCTTGCAGCAGGTTTCGTCTAGCTCATAGCCATGGAGTCATGGGGAACAGAGAACTGGCGTGAGAGGGCGTCCGGCTTGGTGTTCTTGGAACCTGGCCAGTAGGATTTGACAGTAGAAGTTGAATCTGGAAAAAAAAAGCGACCAGTGGGCCTGTTGGGAATTGAGTCTCTTGGCCTTATGTAAGTACTCGAGGTTCCTGTGATCGGTCCACACTAGAAATGGGAGCTCTTTCCCCTCCAGCCAGTGTCTCCACTCCTCTAGCGCTAGCTTGATGGCAAGTAGTTCCCGATCGCCCACGTCGTAGTTCCTCTCGGCCGGGGACAGGCAATGGGAGAAAAATGAACAAGGGTGCAGTTTGTTATCCAGTGGTGATCTCTGGGACAAGATCCCTCCAACGCCGGTGTTGGATGCATCTACCTCCACCACGAACTGGCGGGACAGATTGGGGATGACCAGAATTGGGGCTGAGGTGAACCTTCTCTTGAGGTCTGAGAAAGCTCTCTCCGCCTCCTTGTTCCAGCAGAAGCGCGTCTTGGAGGAAGTCAGCGCCAATAAAGCAGAGGCGACGGAGCTGTACCCTCGAATGAACCGGTGGTAGAAGTTAGCGAAGCCCAGAAATCATTGGAAGTCTTGCCGCGACGCTGGGGTTGGTCAGTTGGAAACTGCCTGAACCTTGGCCGGTTCCATCTCTAATCGTGAGGGAGAGATGACGAAGCCTAGAAAGGTGGTCGATGTTGTGTGAAATTCACATTTCTCTGCCTTGACGTATAAATTGTTCTCTAAAAGTCTCTGTAGCACTTGGCGAACGTGACGTTGATGCTCCTCCAGGTTGCAGGAAAAAATCAAAATATTGTCCAGATAGACGAATACGTAAAGGTTCAGGAAGTCACAGAGTACGTCGTTTATCAGGCTCTGGAAGACAGCGGGGGCGTTGATGAGTCCGAACGACACTACCAGGTATTCGTAATGCCCGATCGGGGTGTTGAAGGCTTCCACTCGTCGCCCTCCCTTATACGGACGAGATGATATGCATTGCGCAAATCTAGCTAGGTGAAGATGGAGGCTCCCTGGAGAAGTTCGAAGGCGGTAGACATGAGCTGTAAGGGATAGCGGTTCCTGACGGTTATGGCATTGAGCCCTCTGTAATCTATGCATGGACGAAGGGACGAATCTTTTTTCTTGACAAAGAAAAATCCCGCTCCAGCAGGTGAGGAGGAGGGACGGATGATACCAGCAGCGAGAGCCCCTGTGATATACTCATTCATGGCTTCTTGCTCTTGGCGTGTAAGAGATTAGAGACAACCCTTTGGAGGAGCGGTGCCAGGAAGGAGGTCAATGGGACAATCATAAGGCCGATGAGGAGGAAGCGACGTGGCTCGAGTTTTGTTGAAGACCAGCTTGAGGTCATGGTACTCGGCGGGAACATTGGAAATGTTAGGGAGATCGTCAGGCTTGGCTGGGGTGGAAGGTAGAGGAAGAGCAGAGAGAAGACAAGACCCAGAACACAACGGGCTCCAGCCCGTGATAGTGTGCTTAGTCCAGTCAATGTGTGGGCCATGAAGCGCTAACCAAGGAAGACCGAGAACTACAGCGGCATGTGATTTCTCAATAACCAACAGGCAGATCTCCTCGGAGTGGTTTCTGGAAATTCGTAGGGTGAGAGGGCAGGTTCGCCGCGTGATGGCTGGCAGAGGGCTTCCGTCTAGGGCCTGAACTGCGAGCGGAGATTCTACGGGAACACAGGGGATCTCCTACGACCTAGCTGTAGCGGCGCTGATCAGGTTGCGGTCCGAACCGGAGTCAATGAGTGCCTGGACCTGGTGAGCTTGGCCGCAGATGATTAACGTAGCAGGGAGTAGGGGACATGGTTCTGGGAGTTTGCCTGAAGAAGAACCCTCTAGTGCTCCCAGCCTGACTAGAGGATGCCTCCCTTTTGACGGGCAGTTCTTAAGAAAGTGTCCCAAGTCGCCACAATAAAAGCAGGCTCTTTCCTGGCGACGACGACGCCTCTCCTCCTCAGAAATTCGAGTCCTGTCTAGCTGCATGGGCTTTGCCTGCTCGTTCTGTCGTGGAGGAAGGGGCCTGTAAGTCGTCCTGGGAGGGGAGGGCCTGCTAGCGGGAGGCGATCTCCTGGAGGTCTGCCTTAAGTGGAGGCGCGCGTCGACCCGACCAGCGAGATCCATGAGTCATTAAGGTCGGCAGGTAGCTCCTGAGAAACGAGTTCATCTTCGACTTCGACCAGCACCAGTGTACCAAGTGTAGGAAGTGGCCAACTGCTTGCGGAACACTTCTGGAGGCACTTACTGAAATATTACTTACCAGGTCTCCAAGCACGTCAGAAATGGAAAACGGAGAAGAAGGCCATAGCAATCGGAGATGTAGTCTTAATCATTGACCCCCAACTCCCTCTGGCCCTCTGGCCAGTAGGCAGACGCTGATGGTTGCATTCAGACCGCTAGTGTAGACGTCAAGGGGAAGACCTACACACGAGTTGTGGCTCTTCTCATCCAACTTCCAACCTAACCCGAGGATAACTAAGACAGTAAACAGACCTGTTAGATGAGCGAATTTAGTCCCTGAACTCTGGGGGCGGCTGTACAAAAGGCCCGGTTCTCTTTAAGACCACAGAAAATCCTGCCCAATCAGAGCTGCAGCGTGGTTGCAATGTTGCGAGGAGGCGGAGCTATACGGCGGGCAGGTAGAGAGACACAGCGCATATGAGAAGATGGAGAATGCAGCACCTTCATTCTTGTTAGTCAGTGTAACTGCAGGAAGCTGATGTTGAGTTTATACTGGGTTACAGTGTGCGTACACGAGAAAAACCACACGCGTGTACCCCTATAAGTCTTCAGTAAATAAGATCTTGTTCAACACTATTGAGTGCTTCTCTTCAATTAAGAAACCATCTCACTCAGTTCTGACCGACTGCCTACTGTGTTCCACACTTAAAGTAATTATTCAACGAACCCCTCCAATTCACGTACAAAATGAGTTTATATGCAGTTTTTATGCTGATGCTGCTGCTGAGAAAAAAGCGTTTCCTGTGTTCGTAGCGCTGTACGAGCTCAGGAAAGCGTTTTTCTGACACAACTCATGGTCATTTAAAACATACAAAAACGAGTTTATATGCAGTTTTTATGCTCAAAATGTGAAAAAGAATAACAAAAAATATGAATGTCATAACGCATAAAAGTGTTGGAAATGATCATTCCTTTCAATTTTATGCGTCTCATGATGAGATAAAGCGTTTGCTGTGTTCTTAGCACTGTACGAGCTCAGGAAAGTGATTGTCTCACACAATTAATGCATGGTCATTTAAAACATACAAAACGATTTTATATGCAGTTTTTATACTCGAAATGTGAAAAAGAATAACAAAAAATTTGTTAATCAACATGAATTTCATAATGCATGCAAGTGTTGGACATGATCATTCCTTTCAGTTTTATGCTGCTTATACTGAGATAAAGCATTTGCCGTGTTCTTAGCGCTGTCCATGCGCATGAAGGCGGTTTTCTCCCTCAACTAATGCACGGTCATGTAAAACATGCAAAAAGAGTTCATATTCAGTTTTCATACTCAAACGTGAAAAAACAAAACAAAAAAGGTGTTATTCAACATGTACAGTACAGACCAAAAGTTTGGACACACTTTCTCATTCAAAGAGTTTTCTTTATTGTGCTTGTTGCCTGTCCTTAGCAGTGGTTTCCTAGCAGATATTTTACAATGAAGGCCTGATTCATTCAACAGTTGTTCTAGAGATGTGTCTGCTGCTAGAACTCTGTGTGGCATTGACCTGGTCTCTGATCTGAGCTGCTGTTAACTTGCGATTTCTGAGGCTGGTGACTTGGATGAACTTATCCTCCGCAGCAGAGGTGACTCTTAGTCTTCCTTTCCTGGGGCGGTCCGCATGTGAGCCAGTTTCTTTGTAGCGCTTGATGGTTTTTGTGACTGCACTTGGGGACACTTTCAAAGTTTTCCCAATTTTTTGGAAGGACTGACCTTCATTTCTTAAAATAATGATGGCCACTCATTTTTTTTCTTCACTTAGCTGCTTTTTTCTTGCCATAATACAAATTCAACCTCTTTGAATGAGAAGACGTGTCCAAACTTTGGGTCTGTACTGCATGCCAGAATGCATGAAAGTGTTGGAAATGATCATTCCTTTCACTTTTAGGTTGCTGATGCTTAGATAAAGCGTTTGCTGTGTATTTAGAGCTGTACGTGCCCAGGAAAGCGGTTTTCTCTCACAACTAAGGCATAGTAATGATAAACGTACAAAATTAGTTTATGTGCAGTTTTTTGCCTCAAAAACGTGAAAAAGAATAACAAATAATTTCTTATTCAACATGTGTGAAGGAATGCATGAAACTGTTGGAAATTATCATTCCTTTCACTTTTATGTGTCTCATGCTGAGAAAAAGCATTTTCTGTGTTCTTGGCGCTGTACAAGCTCAGGAAAGCGGTTTTCTCAAACAATTAATGCATTGTCATTTAAAACATACAAAATGGGTTTATATGCAGTTTTTATGCTCAAAATTTGAAAAAGAATAACAAAAAAGATGTTATTGAACATGTATGCCAGAATGCATGAAAGTGTTGGAAATTATTATTCTTTTCAGTTTTATGCTTCTCATGCCGTGTTCTAAACGCTGTACGTGCACAGGAAAGCGGTTTTCTCACACAACTAAGGCATAGTAATGATAAACGTACAAAATGAGTTTATATGCAGTTTTTATGCTCAAAACGTTAAAGAGAATAAGAAAAAAATTGTTACTCAACATGAATGTCGTAATGCATGAACTTATTTGAAATTATCATTTCATTCAGTTTTATGCTGCTTATACTGAGATAAAGCGTTTGCCGTGTTCTTAGCACTGACCGTGCCCAGTAAAGTGTTTTTCTCACACATCTAAATACATAGTAATGATAAACGTACAAAATGAGTTTATATGCAGATTTTAGACGTGAAAAGGAAAAACTAATATGTTATTCAACATGTATGACAGAATGCATGAAAGTATTGGAAATTATCATTCCTTTCACTTTGAGAATACGGAGAAAAAGCGTTTCCTGTGTTCTTAGCGCTGTACGATCTCAGAAAAGCGGTTTTCTCACACAACTAATGCATAGTAATGATAAACGTATAAAATGAGTTTATATGCAGTTTTCATGATCAAACGTGAAAAATTAATATTTTATTAAAATTTAAAGTTTCATATTTTATTTGTCAATTACACAATCATACACAACATGATATTCAGAGAAATGCTTTGACAACTGTGCATGACCCAAGCATAAAAAAGAGTATTCAAATAAAGAATATGACTATAATAATAAATTAATAGAATATGAATAAGAAAACATGCAAATAAATATGTAATGAGAAAATAATAAAAATTATATAAATATAGAAAACAGCTTTTTATATATAGTTTATAGAATAAAATAATGAGGATACCTTCAGTAACAGTGAGCAGGGACAGAAGAGAGGCAGCAAATACATGGGGAAATTGTGGTGTATCGACGTACGCTTCCCCTAGTGCAGATCGGAGGCCTGAGTACTTCTCATGGCGGGCAGCCAAGGAATGACGCGGTGTGAGGTAATGTTTCTGACGTGGAGAGACATAGCTGACTGGTTGCCAGCATCCCAGCAATGGGCATGCCACAATGTCTAGGTGTAGGTTTTTACATGCGGGTGAACACAAAGCATGGGGCTTTTAGCTTGTTGCTCGCTTTATGTGTTCAAAAGCCAGCATAATTGAGCCAAGTTCAAGTAGGCTTTTATTTTCATTTCAACCATATACAGTTTAGTACACAGTGAAATGAAACAATGTTCCTCTAGGACCTAGGTCCTACATAAAACATGATGAATTAACATCATGAATGAGCAAAAACTAACTAGCTAACTAAGCAGCCTAATTAGCTGCCTAGCTGTGACAAGACAGATTGACATTTTTAAGTTAACAGAAACCTAAGTGCTATAAAAAAAAGAGACAACATAAAGTGCTCATGCTAATGTGCAAACAAGAGTAACAAAGTTACAACGCGACAACATGACACATTTCATTACTTTGTCCTGATGAAGTAATAAGTTGAGGTAGTGGGAGGAGAAACAGTAAACAGGATACATTCTTTTGAAGTAGCAGCAAAGATCAAATAGTTTTGTGCATTGATAAGTAATGGATATTGTGCAAAAGAGCAATTGCAGGTTGGTGTGAACCATTTATAGATGCTCGTTGATCAGTGTGTATATAATCAGTTAGTTCAGTTTATCTGTTCAGTCAGTATGGACAATTTGTTAGATGGTTGTTGATCAGTGTGTTGTTTATCAGTTCAGTCTCAATGTTCTCAGTTACCTGAGTGACTGTGTGTGTTTGTGCGTGTTTATCAGTCCAGTCCCTTTTTTGTTGAGGAGATGGATGTCTTGTTTTCTTGTTTTCTTGTTTTCTTCTTTTCAGACATTGTTGCAAATTCTGGATGTGAGTGACCGAACGCTTTGCTATCGTTTTTCAGATGGCAGGAGAGTGAAGAGTGAGTGTGATCTGTGTATCCAATCAGCCACAATGTTGGTGGCTTTGCAGATGGAACAATTCCCAAACGAGGCAGTGATGCAGCTGCTCAGGATGCTCTCGATAGTCCCTCTATAGAAAGTGGTAAGAATCGGTTGTGGAAGCTGCACCTTCCTCAGCCTTCTCAGGAAGAGAAGATGTTTTTAATGCTATTGTGTGCAAGGAGCTGGTGTTGAGGAACCGAGTGAGGTTCTCCTCCAGATGACCAACCAGGAATTTGGTGCTGTTGACGATCTCCACACAGGAGCAGTTGATGTTTAACGGAGAGTGGCCGCTTTGTGTCCTCCTGAAGTCAACAACCATGTCTTTTATTTTAGCAAAACACGTTGTTGTGCCTACACCAGACCATATATTTATTATAAATATATTCATACATTATATATATATTCATTTATATATATTTATATGTATATAATTTTTTTATAGACGTTGAGGTCTGACTGGACTGAATTTGGACGTTTTTGGAACCTTTCATGTTCTGATGTGCGTTTCACAATAGGGACTTTTATATGCATAAGTACACTGGCATTACTATTTTTCAACCATGACGGGACGTGTCGGAGAGACGTCATTTCAACGGTCATCAAACGTCCAAATGTTTGCTGGGATTCATGTTGAATAACAGTTTTTTGTTACCCTTTTTCACATTTTGAGCATAAAAACTGCATATTAATGCGTTTTGTGTGTTTTACATGACCATGCCTTAGTTGTGTGAGAAAACCGCTTTCCTCTGCTCGTACAGCCCTAAGAATACAGCAACCGCTTTATCTCATCATGAGACTCATAAAAGTGAAAGGAATGATCATTTCCAACACTTTCATGCTATATGACATTGATGTTAAATAATTTTTTTGTTACTCTTTTTCACATTTTGGCCATAAAATCTGCATATTAATGCATTTTGTGTGCATATATGTGCATGGTGCGCGTTGATGCGAGGTTGGGGTGATTGCAGAAGTATAATTATTATTTATTTCTATTTTATCTATCTATTTTTTCAAACATCTGGGCCCTTTTGCAAGTCAGACACACAGAGACACACACACACATAGTACACATAATACTCTCACACATGTCGCACACTCAGACAAACACACACCGACAGACACCCACTGACAAACACACACACAGACACATATACACACACGCGCACACACACACCCACTGACAAACATACGCGCGCACACACACACAGACCTTACACACATTGCACAAATAAACACCCATACTTCAAACAAACGAACACACATAATTTACGCATGCAAGCAAAGATACTACATACACATACAGTGGAACCTTGGATTACGAGCATAATTTGTTCCAGATGTGGGCTTGTGTTCCAAAACCAAATCATAATTTTCCCATAAGTAATAATAAAACTCTAATTATTTGTTCCACAGTCCCAAAAATTAAATACATAAAAATAATTAATACAATCTATAAAATGAAAATAAAACAAATTAATCTGCACTTTACCTTTAAAAAAAAGTACAAATAAATCCCGACAGATAAGTGTTTCCGTTGGTGCGCGCAGGCGCCATGTGTGTGTATGGAATTAGCCCCTTCCCTTGCCTCGTTTTACACAGTAACACTCCTCCTCCCTCTCCCCACTTCGCTTTTTAAGCTGCACAACAAACGGACACACACAAACATAAAGGAAACACAGTTTTAACGGGGAAAAAAAGAAATCTCTCTGACGCTGACATGAGAGCATACTAAAGGAATCACTTTTTAAGTTTCACAACAAACACACACACACAACGAAAACACAGTTTTAATGGGGAAAAAAAGAAATCTCTCTGACACTGGTGTGAGCATAATAAGGGAATCACTGCGGTAAAGTAAAAAAAATACAGAAACAAAACAAATGAACCAGCACCTTACCTTTGAAAAGAATTGTGACAGAGCAGAGTTTCTGTGTGTTTGTGAAGCCGGGGAGGGGGTGAAAAGGCGAGAGAGCGTCTGTGCATATGTCAGGGTGTTTGCGTGTGTGTGTGCCAGAGTGACGCTCAGTGTCAAAATAAGAGTCGCATGTTATACATGATACTCTGCGCTCGTAAACTAATACAGTGGAACCTTGGATTACGAGCATAATTTGTTCCGGAAGTGGGCTCGTATTCCAAAACACTCTTAAACCAAATCATCATTTCCCATAAGAAATAATGAAAACTCAAATTATTCGTTCCACAGCCCCCAAAAATAAATACATAAAAATTATTAATACAATCTATAAAATGAAAATAAAACAAATTAATCTGCACTTTACCTTTAAAAAAAAGTACAAATAAATCCTGACATAAGTGTTTCCATTGGTGCGCGCACGCGCCGTGTGTGTGTGTGTGTGTGTGGAATTAGCCCCTTCCCTTGCCTCGTTTTACACAGTAACACTCCTCCTCCCTCCCCCCACCTCGCTTTTTCACAACAGTTTCACAACAAACACACAACAGAAACACCGTTTTAACAGGAAAAAAAGAAATTTCTTTGAGACTGACATGAGCGTATATTAACAAACACTTTTTAAGTTTCACAACAAGCGCATAAACACAGCGGAAACACCGGTTTAACGGAAAAAAAGCGAGACTGGCACGACCGCATACTAAAGGAATCACTTAAGTTTCACAACAAACACACACACACAAACATGGAAACACCGTTTTAACAGGAAAAAAAGAAATCTCTCTGACCTGGCGTGAGCGCATACTAAGGCACTCACTGCTGCGCATTCACTGCTGTAAAGTAAAAAAACAAACAAAAAAAAACAAATGAACCAGCACCTTACCTTTGAAAAAAATCACGACAGAGCAGAGTTTCTGTGTCTTTGTGTAGCCGGGAGGGGTAAAAAGGGGAGAGAGTGTCTGTGCGTGTGTGTGTTTCAGTGTCAAATTGCGCACGCACGAGCAGAGTTTCTGTATTTGAAGCCGTGGGGGGAAGGAGGGAGGGGGAGGGGAGGTAAGGTGAGAGAGTGACGCTCGGTGTCAAAATAAGAGTCGCATATGTGAAGCATGATACTCGGCGCTCGTAAACTAATACTTGCTCGGTTTCCGAATAAAAAATAATTTAAAATCTTTGCTCGGTTTGTGGAACACTCGTAAACCACGTTAATCGCAATCCGAGGTTCCACTGTACTTGCTCGGTTTTCAATTAAAAATTTATTAAAAATCTTTGCTTGGTTTGCAGAACACTCGTAAACCATGTTACTTGCAATCCAAGGTTCCAATGTACTGCAACATGAACCTCAGAAGTTTAAGCAGTTAACCAGGCCGCTTTTGGTGGACAAAATGATAGATGTGACTGACCGAAACACACAAGTGATCGTTGCCTGAATGTGCATGCGGAGCATTCATCAAGGAAGAGGGATGGGGTGATTTCAAAAGTATTATTATAATTATTATTATTGATTTTATAGCACTATTCTGCACACACAAACACTACAAACATTAAACATACATTAACCATACTGCAAACACACCTACAAACGTACAACACATAAATACATACAAACACACACACAGACACACACACAAAGACACACACACACTACATAAAATTACAACCATTAAATATGGTACACTGACAAACACAGGCATACTACACACAAACAAACACACATGCTACACACACATTCTACACACACACACAAACACACTCACACATGCACTAAACTTTAACGCTTCCAAATTAAGCAGGCGCTTTTTATTGGACAACAATATCGAGGTTTAGTACGGGACTCACAAACACCCACACGTTACCCTAGCCTGAATGTACACGTGGATGACTCATCGGTGATACTGGTTGATGAGAGGTTGGGGTGATTGCAGAAGTATAATTTTTTTTTTTGTTGTTGTTTCAAACATCTGTGCCCTTTTGCAAGTCAGACACACAAACACACAAAGACACTACACGTAACACACACACACAGACATTACACACATTGCACAAATACACAGCCATACTTCAAACATATAAACACACATAATTCACGCATACAAGTAAAAATAGTACATACACACACACACACTTCAACATAAACTTCAAGACTTCTGGTGGACAAAATGATAGAGGTATTGTATGTGACTGACAGACCCGCACTATTAAACATACTGCACACACCCACCCATACGACACACACACAAACATACCACACGCACATACATACACACTCACACACACACACACACACACACACACACACACACACACACACACACACACACACACACACACACACACTTACATACACACACACGTATACATTTTACCCATTCCACAGAAACAATGACCTGCTTAAGCCCCTGCGCCATTACAGACAGCTAGCAATGGGGCACCAGAAAGAGATGTCCAGGAATAACAATGCCTTAAAACTTATGTCATATTTGTTCAAGAGGTCTTAGCTTGCTGAAAAGGTGCGGTTCGAACATGCCGAGAAGTTACCAGCTGTATGCAACTGAAATGACGCAACTTCTGGGTGAGGCTCTTGGTCTTGGGGTTTTGCTCTGGAAGCATGGGTAGCAAACTTGGCTGCAGGGAGCAGATTGTGAGGGGGGGGTCCAAGTTTTTAGTATATGCCTGCCTTGGACGCATGAGTGTTCCTCGACTGACCATGCATGCGGGGTCACCATTGTGATATTGATGGTCATAGACCCACCAGAGTGCTACACAGGACTGGCATGAGCGAGCTTGAGGAGGTGTTTATCTTCATCAACTGGGGAGTGACCAGTGGTACGCAACCCAAATTGCCAGATGGCCCAATAAAAAGATGTACATTCTTGCCATCAACCTTTAGCAGCAGGACCCACTGTTCTAGGTGAGGCTCTGGGTCTTGAGGACTTGCTCTGGGAACGTGGGTAGATGGTAGCCAAACGGGCTGCTGGGAGCAAATTGTTCATGCAATCCTAGGTTCTTTGTGGGAGAGGAGGGCAGTTTTTGTCCCTACCTCTTTGAGAATACCTCCTATAAGTCCAGCTGCTTGTGAGACACTGGAGAAGGGGGTTGTTGGTGGATGAGATAGCTCAGACCCTATTATTATATCTGCTTGACAAGATGGCACGAGCAACCCACCCATTTCCGCAAATGTACCGCGGCCTCCTATGGAACGCTCACCACCTAGCATATCATACAGCCATTTGGCTTTCTCTGTGTGCTTTTCATTTTTGTGCCACAGGACAGCAGCCATAAGCTGTGCTGGGAAGTTCTAGAAACATACAAACATCCTTCACACACACACAAACACACACACA
>JAAGKR010014326.1:0-11959 GCA_011419295.1 Clarias macrocephalus
GCGGCTTCGAGTGGATGGAATGATGAGGCGCTGATGGTCTGCTTTCAGGGAGGGTTGTCGGAGTCACTGCAAGATGAGTTAGCTCCCCGTGAGCCAGCAGCTGATCTCGCGTCTCTCATTACCCTGGCCATCCGTCTGGACAATCGCCTCAAAGAGCGGAAGTTGGCTCGTTGGAAAGCACCTTTACCCCAAGTACCTATGACCAGGTCTGTTCCGCCAGTTGCTGTGGCCCCCAGAGCATCCCTAGTCCCTGAACAGCATTTTGATTTCCCGGAGAACATGCAGTTGGGTCGATCCAGGCTCACCCCTAAGGAGCGGGAATGCCGCATGAAGGAGCGGCTTTGTCTCTACTGTGGATCCTCTGACCACTTTCGTTCCTCTTGTCCCGAGCTTTCGGGAAATGGGGGCCCCCACCCAGCTGTGGGAGGGCTGTGATGGGGAAAATTAGAGCTCCTCCTACTAATGCTGGCAGGGTCAGCAGCTTCCGGTCAAGGCCATGATTGATTCTGGTGCTGCTGGCAATTTCCTGGATCGGTCAATGGCGAAACAACTTAAGATCCCAACGCAACCCCTGTCTCACCCCCAGGCAGTGACAGCACTGGATGGCAGACCGCTGGAACCGGGCCGAGTAACAGAGGCCACTCAGCCCATGCAACTTACCATCCTCCAACACGAGCAGAAGGAGACCTTTTACCTTATTGACTCTCCTGAGTTCCCTGTCATCCTTGGTTATCCCTGGCTGCACACACACAATCCCCTCATCGACTGGGCCGCTAGCACTATTCTCAGCTGGGGCATCACTAGCCAACCTACCTGCTTACAGGTGAATTCGCACACATCTAGTTCCGAGTTTCATGAACCTATTGACCTCTCTCAAGTCCCCAGGTGCTATCATCAGTTCAAGACCGTGTTTAGTAAATCCCGAGCCACTTCCCTACCACCTCACTGCTCCTATGACTGTGCCATTGAACTGCTCCCAGGTTCCTCCCCTTCCAGAGGTCGGATCTTCTCCTTGTCTCTACCTGAGCGGGAAGCAATGGACACGTACATCAAGGAGTCTTTGGCAGCCGGTATTATCCGTGCCTCTACTTCTCCCGCTGGGGCAGGCTTCTTCATTGTGGGAAAGAAAGATGGGGGCCTCAGGCCGTGTATCGATTACCGGGCCCTTAACAAGATCACTGTTCGGAATCGATATCCCCTTCCTCTCATGGCCACGGCTTTTGAATTACTTCAAGGGGCTTCTATTTTTACCAAACTAGATCTGCGCAATGCCTACCATCTTGTTCGGATCCGGCAAGGTGACGAATGGAAGACGGCCTTCAACACCCCCACAGGCCACTATGAATACCTGGTGATGCCCTTTGGACTCACAAATGCCCCTGCCGTATTCCAAGCCCTAATTAATGACGTCCTCCGGGATATGCTAAATTTATTCGTCTTTGTGTATCTGAATGATATTCTTATTTTCTCAAGGTCAATAGAGGAGCACAAGCAGCATGTTAGCAAGGGCCTCCAGAGACTTCTTGATAACCATCTTTATGTGAAGCCAGAGAAATGTAAATTTCATGCCACCCAAGCTCAATTTCTTGGGTTTATTATCAAACCTGGCCATGTGGAGATGGACTCTAAGAAGGTTGAGGCTATCCTTAATTGGCCCATCCCCACTTCAATCAAGGAGGTCCAATGCTTCATTGGCTTTGCTAACTTTTATAGGAAGTTCATTAGGAATTTCAGCTCGGTTGTAGCCCCCTTGACAGCACTGACTAAAGGAGGAGGAACCAAGATTCGCTGGGGTCCAGAAGCATCAGAGGCGTTCCAGGATCTCAAACGCTGCTTCACCTCCACTCCCATCCTCTCAATGCTTGACCCAGAAAAACCTTTTGTGGTGGAGGTAGATGCATCAGAGGTAGGCGTAGGGGACATTCTGTCACAAAGAGGTGAGGACAGTAAATTGCATCCCTGTGCTTTCATGTCTCATCGCCTTTCAGATGCTGAGCGCAACTACCAGAGCTGCTAGCAGTAAAACTCGCTTTGGAGGAATGGCGCCATTGGCTCGAGGGGGCTCTGCATCCTTTCCACGTCCTCACAGACCACAAGAACTTGGAATATCTCCAGCAGGCTCAGCGGCTCAACCCTCGGCAGGCTTTTTTAATCGTTTTCAATTTATTCTGTCTTACAGACCTGGCACCAAAAATGCCAAACCGGATGCCCTGTCCCGAGCCTACTCTCCCGAGACAAAGGAGAAACCTCTGGCCCAGATTATCCCAAGGTCAAAGATCATCGCACCCCTTCAGTGGGACTTAGAGCGGGAGGTGCGGAGGGCTCAAGCTCATGAGCCGGATCCAGGAGGCGGTCCAATGGGACGCCTATTTGTCCCTCATTCTGCTCGGGCCCGGGTCTTGCAGTAGGGCCATGGATCTCACTTGACATGCCATCCAGGAACTGCTCGTACACTTGAGTTCCTGCGACGACGGTTTTGGTGGCCGACCATCAAAGGGGATGTAAAAGGCTATGTGGAGGCCTGTATTGTGTGCAGCCAGGGTAAGTCCACTCGTCAGCGACCGCAGGGACTACTCCATCCCTTACCCATTCCCCGTAGGCCATGGTCGCATCTGTCTCTGGACTTCGTTACTGGACTCCCACCATCACAAGGTAACACGGTCATCCTAGTAGTGGTGGATCGGTTCTCAAAGGCCGCCCGTTTCATCCCTCTGCCCAAGCTGCCGTCAGCAAAGGAAACAGCTGAACTTCTTATGAACCATGTCTTTCGGGTTTTTGGTATGCCAGTAGATATTGTCTCTGATCGGGGGCCCCAATTCTCATCCCAGTTCTGGGGTGCCTTTTGCAGACTGATTGGGGCCACAGCCAGCCTTTCATCTGGGTTCCATCCAATGAGTCCAATGGCCAGTCAGAACGAATTAACCAGGATCTGGAGACCACCCAGATGGCAGCCAATAATCCCACCTCTTGGGCATCCTACATTCTCTGGGCTGAATACGCCCACAACACCCTCCAGTCTTCGGCCACCGGACTGTCCCCCTCCGAATGTCAGTTTGGATATTCCATTGTTTCCAGAGGAAGAGGCACAGGTGGGCGTTCCATCTGCCCAGAACTTTGTTCGGCGCTGTCGACAAACCTGGAGGAAGGCTAGGCGCATGCTTCTTAGATCCTCTCAGAGATACCAAAGTCAAGCCAACCGCCACCGCCGGTCAGCGCCCAATTTCCGACCTGGTCAGAGAGTCTGGTTATCTACCAAGAACCTGCCCCTCTGGGTTGAATCAAGGAAACTGTCCCAGAAGTTCATTGGCCCCTTTCGCATTGCCAGGAAAGTTAACCCTGTTTCATATCGTTTATTTCTTCCTAATTCTCTTAGAATTAACCCTACGTTTCATGTCTCTTTGTTAAAACCAGTTTTGTCTTCTCCCTTTGCCCCCCCACGCAGACCCCCTCCACCTCCCAGAGTCATTGACGGCCAGCCAGCCTACACAGTCCGCCGGATACTGGACTCCCGGAGGATCCAGAACTCACTACAGTATCTGGTGGACTGGGAGGGCTACGGGCCGGAGGAGCGCTCTTGGGTTCCAGCCAAAGACATCCTGGATCCCAGTTTAATCCGGGAGTTTTGCACACGGCAATCGGGAGGTGCTGAAAGGAACGCCAGGAGTCGTTCCTAGAGGAGGGGGTCCTGTCAGCCTTTTTGCTCCTCCTGTAGTTTGCCCCCCTGGCCTCTAGAGGTCATTTGTGTTCCCCTTAGCCCAAGTTCTTCATTGTGTTGTCTCATTAGTTATTCAGAACACCTGTGTCTTGTTTCCCCCAGTATATTTAAGCCGTTCACTTTCTCCCCTCTTATTCACTTGGTTTTTGAGTCCCTCCTCTGTGTCTCCTGTTGAACTTCTGGCTGTGACTCAGTGTTTCCTGTTGTAAGTTCCTCAGTCTTTTTATGATTTGATTGTTCATTACCTGATTGTTTTCTCCCTGTGTGGAGGCTTTCATTTAGGAGTTTATTATTTTGTCAATTATTTTATTTAATTCCTCTAAATGAGAAGAACTTTTGTTGATGACAAGCTGGCTGTGAACCCTTTTTCATAGCGTTAAAAATAAATCTATCTTGCCTGAGACTTTCTGCCTTGAGTGTGTTTCAGTTGGGTCCAACCCTATCCCCTCCGTGGCTCAGTGGTAAAATCCTCAACCCTCACGCCAGAGACCCGGGTTCAAGACCTGAGTCTGACACCCAGCCCATAAATATTACATCAGTTGATGGTCAGCCCCTCTCCTCTAGCCCCAATCACTCTTCAAACCCAGCCCATCACCTTCACCATCGACCGATTCAGTTTTACCTCTATTTCATTTTTACCTTTATTTCATCTTCACCCATCATCCTCGGACACCCTTGGCTACTACGTCATGACCTGCTTATCTCCTGGACCCAAAACCTCATTCTACTGTGGGGGCCGACTTGCACCGAACTCTGCCTATGAGCCGGGGCTGGGACGTGTTCTAGGGAGTCCAAGGTCCCTGAGGTCGACACAGACAACATCCCGACAGACTACCGGGACCTGGCTGAAGTGTTCTGTAAAAGACATGCCACTCATCTACCTCCTCATCGCCCCTACAACCTGGCCATTGACCTTCAGCCAGGTTCCGTACCACCCCGGCCACCTCTACTCACTATCCACCACTGAGATGCAGGCGATGGAGAAGTATGTTTCCACCGGACTTCACCAAGGTACCATCCGGCCCTTCTCCTCACTTCTTCATAAAGAAACAAAGAAACGCGATGGTAGTCTACATCCCTGTATTAATTATCGGGGGCTCAATAACGTCACCATAAAAAACCAACACCTGTTGCCTCTTACCAACTCTGCCCTGGGCGCCCTCTCTGGTGCTACCATCTTTACTAAGTTGGACCTCCGGAGCGCCTACAACTTGGTGTGCATTAGAGACCCCTACAGGACACTACGAAAGTCTGGCCATCCCCTTTGGTCTTTGCAACGCACCTGCCGTTTTTCAGCAATTTATCAACGACGTTCTCAGAGACCTGTTAGGCCGCTGGGTGTTTGTCTACCTAGGCGACATCCTCATCTACTCCTGAACCATCAACAAACATGTCCAACATGTCAGAGCGGTCCTTTGAAAGAGATTGCGCGCCCATCAGCTGTATTGTAAGTTGAATAAGTGTTCCTGGGCGTTGTCATCTCGCCCCAAGGGTGTGGCCATGGACTCGCAGAAACTGGAAGTTGTGAGTTGTTGGCCTCTACCCAGGACTCTCAAACAACTCCAACAGTTTTTCGAGTTTGCCAACTTCTATCGTCGCTTTATCCGGGACTATAGTACTGTTGCAGCTCCGTCAACCGCTCTGACCCGTCTATCATCTCACCCCTTCAACCTCACCACTGCTCCCATCCTCCTTCATCCTGATGAAGACAAACCGTTCGTTGTGGAGGTGGACGCTTCAGATGTGGGCGCCGGGGCTGTTCTCTCCCAGCGAGGTCTAGACCAAAAGCTGCACCCCTGCAGCTTCTTCTCCAAGAAAATTGACCCCACTCAGCAGCAATACGGAACAGGGGACCGCGAGCTGCTGGCCATAAAGTGTGCCTTGGAGGAATGGCGACACTGGCTGCAGGGCGCCAGAGAGCCGTTCATTGTCTGGACCGACCACCAGAACGTCATCACCATCCGCACTTTAAAACAGCTTAACCCCAGACAGGCGTGTTGGGCACTGTTTTTCAAAAACTATAACTTCCACCTGTCATACCACTTACCAAGATCCTTGCACCACTCCGTTGGAACTTAGAGACGAGGGTTCGCCAGGCACAGACTGCGGAGACCAAACCAGCTGGTGTGCCGCCTGGTCGACTCCTCCATTGGGGACACTCCTCCCTCCTCTCTGGACACCCTGGAAGGCAGTGCACCCTACTATTTATCCAACCCCTTCTGCTGGCCTAATATGAATAAGTACGTTGACGAGTTCGTCCAGGCGTGCCCAGTGTGTGCCAAGCCCAAAGACAGCTACCAACCATCGCCAAGTAAACTCCAGCCACTCCCTGTTCCCCGCCGGCCCTGGACGCGCATTGGTGTCGACTTCATCACGGGCCTGCCGGTTTCCGAAGGGAAAGACACCATCCTTACCATCGTCGACCAGTTGTCCAAAGCTGTACACCTGGTGGCCCTCTCCAGACTCCCGTCAGCTAAAAGGACAGCCGAGCTGATATTAGGACACTAGAATATTATAAAATAATAATAAAATATTAGAATATTAGTCCGCCTGGATGGGTTCCCAAAGGACATCGTCTTGGACAGGGGGCCCCAGTTCACGCACCGGGGTTCTGGACGGCCTTCTGCTGTCTGATCAATTCCACCTGTAGCCTCATTTAGGCTGAACTATCCCATAACCTCCACACATCCTCCGCCACCAACCTAAGTCCATTTGAGGTATGCTACGGTTTCCAGTACCGTCAGCCCAACAGTTGGTCTGCCAGTGTCGATGGCTCAGGAACCAAACAAACAATGCCATCCGACGCACCAACACCCGCTACACCCTTCAACATCACCGTCGACACCCACCGGGACGATTATACCATGTAGGTGACAAGGTATGGCTATCTACAAGAAACCTACACCTGCAGACAGAGTCATCTCCAAGATTCATGGGCCCATACTGCATCACCCTCCGGATTAACCCTGTCACCTACTGGCGACCGACACGAGGACCCAGAAGTAGTACGTTTGCAATTCAGGAAGCATAAAAGGAGACAAGAAGATGCTTCACATTCGCTCAGTCATTGAGTTTGCCCATGCTAACGTCGACGCTTTTCGTCCGTCTAAACATGAGTACTCACTTTTTTGTGTTTAGCTTTCGACTGAGTGTGTGTTATTAGAACGTGCAGTTTCTTTGTGTAGACCCTTGCTCTCGCACAGAGAGAATTCTAAAAACAACCAGAATGGTTATCCTGCCTACTTACGCTACTTCCACGTTTGGGTTTACCATCCACGCTACAGGGCTAACTAGTCTTGTGGTCCGTCTCTGGTTGCACCGTGACAATTAGTTTATTAGCTTTATTAGTCTTCCAGACTTATCAACCATGATTAGACCACTGTCTGTCCCCAACAAGTCAACATTTTATTATACCTTATGATAATGTAGCTCCTGTTAAAAGAAAAAAATATTAGAGATAAGAAACTCGTTCACCAATATTACAAGCACACATGCATTTTAAGACAGTCTGCTCGGAAATTAAAATGTAAATGCTGTCAAACTAAATTATTTCTATTTCAAATAGCATGGAAGGAAAACATCTTGAACTATTAAAAATCTCTTAGTGTTGCTAGGTCAACATATCACTCCAGATTTATAGAAAATAACAAAAATAATCCTTGATTCTTATTTAATACCGTAGCAAAATTAACCAGAATTAAGACCACTACCAAATTCTCCATATGAATAACATGCATTAGTGAGGACTTCATGAACTTTTTTGAAGCAAAATTACAAACATTAGGCAAAAAATCAGGCTTTGAAACCAGACAATTTAATAAACATTGATGCAGATGATACGCTAACCATACCTGAACCTAGAATATTTTACTCCCTTTCAAGACAGTGAACTCATTTCATTCATCTCTTGTGAAAAAAATCATCTACTTGTGTACTAGACCCTATACCAACACATTCTCAAACATATAGTACCAGCAATAACTGAACTGCTGTTAACTCCTTGGTAAAAATAGTTAACTCTTCACTCAGCAGTAGGTATGTTGCAAAATGTTTTAAATTATTAGTTATTAAACCACTATTCAAGAAACCGGACGGTGACTCCTGTTCAACTAGAGGCCGATATCAAACCCTCCTCCATAGGCGGAAGGTAACGAATTACATTTATGCGCGTTACTGTAATTGAGTAGTTTTTTTGTGTGCTTCTACTTTTTAAAGTAGTTTTTAAAATCTGTAATTTTACTTTTACTTAAGTATGTTTTGTTTGAAGTATTGTAATTCGCTACATTTTCAATCATATGCGCTACTGAGTAAAACAAATAAATGAATTTTGTATAAATGCTTCGTTGCGCTCGCGTGTGTATATCGTGTCCTGGTCGCGCGCCGCTCCAGACTCCACTCCAGGTTTTTTGACTATCCCCACATCGGCATCTACCTGACCTTCCACACGGTCGCTTCCGAGAGTGACGTCATCAACCAGCGGGACCATATATAAATCGGAGAGAGACGTGGGATATTTGGTTGTGAGTTTTTGCCTCCCATTGACAGATTTTTGCGTTGGTTGGTCTTTGTATACATTTGTAGATAATTTAACTGTATGTTTGTGCACTCACCAGTTGTAGGGGCGTGGCTGCCATTTATTTTGGGAAGAAGGAATTTATTCACTGTTTTTGGTTTAGGGAGTCAGGGAAGGTACCTATATTTTTGTTTGTGTTTTTTTTTTGTTGTTGCAGGTAATCTAGCTACTAAATATAAATAACATTTTGTTTATTATTTTGGCCTGAGTCCACCCTGAATCTGATCCTCCTGTTGTGTGTGTGTGTGTGTGTGTGTGTGTGTGTGTGTGTGTATTTTTTTGTAAAGTAATACAAACCTCATTATTTCATTAGTTAATGACTGGATCTAATTATTTCTGCCATATACCACCATTTTCATACAGTTTAAAATGGAACCCTGAACCATTCTTTTGCTTTACGGCCCAACACTGGGACGTAACGCTATATTTAAGTGATCATTTTGATTTTCAAGCACAAGAAAGACAACAGCTTTATTATGCAAAGGTGTTCCTTCAGTTAAAAACAACTGGCTACTGGTTAAAAACTACGCTAGAATGCCTCATCCCACCCCCGTTGTAAAAAAAAAAAAAAAAAAAAAAACTTACTCAGTAACGTTTACTCTGAGTTAATTTTTACTTTTACTTGAGTAGATTTTTATAATGGTAACTTTACTTGTACTTCAGTAAAATTTCACTAAAGTAACAGTACTTTTACTTGAGTACAAAATTTTAGTACTCTTTCCACTTCTGCCCTCCTCTTATCTCTAAGATACTAGAAAAGGTAGTAGCACAGCTATCTTATGGTAGCTAATATTTATTTTGTTCAGTTTTAGTTAGCTTATGACACTGCTATCTAAAATGTAATGTGGTTATGTAATGTAGCTATAATACTGCCTTATCAATAACCTGTGTTTACAAATACCTGGTCGTGTGTAAATGTTTGGAATGGGATACAAATGATATATACAAATATCTGTTGATAGGCCATAGACCATACACATCTCAAACATCAACCCCCAAAATTGATTGTTAACATCTCGGGGGTTGATGTTTGAGATGTGTATTCTATGGCCTATCAACAGATATTTGTCCAGCCTATTACCTGTCAACAAATATATACATTATTTGTCCATACACGCTAATTGCCCATCCGTTGACATGAAACAGTTTCGTTTACAAAAATAACTGTTTCTGGGATAAAAACTTTACGTTTTTGCGAAGAACAGTACAGTAGTCTAAAATACAGTTGTATTAAAATATAAGATTCTGTAACTTTGTAGTGATTGAACAGGTCATTGCTAAAATAGCCCTATATCAAGGTAATTGTGCAATTATCCTTAACTGAAGTCCTATTAGTGCTTGCGAAGCGAAGCACTACTATTATCTCATAGGCTTATTATTATTAGTGGTGCTTGTGGCTGGCTTGCGATAATCAACGTTAATGGACCTTGGGCTTTTTCTGTGTTATAAAAGCAAGGCTCAGAGTTTAGTCCAGGGACCGGAAACAAAGTTAAGAGTTGAGCTGGAAGGAGCCGGTCTTGGCTTGTGTCAGTGGGAGAGGTCGTTGTCATGGGAGTGTATAGAAGCTCTTCCTCTACGTGCTCAAGTCTGCCACTCTGCCCGCCGCCACCTTTCCCCCACCCGTGTGCTGGGCACTGCCACCAGACCTGCACGTGCACAGCTACACAGGTTACACCATAAAAGACGCATCCTTTGTGTTCTTATGCGTTTTTTTGAATTTGTGTAATTTCATTCTTAATTTAAAGAGGAGGTTTTGGTTTTTCATTAGATTTTGCTTCACTTATATGCTTGGGTGCAAAAGGGTCATATATAGATTTTTAAATGTCATAATAGTAATTTGATTATTTGTGTGCATGTTTGAGAGGGAGAGAGAGAGAGAAAAAAAGAGCGAGACAAAGAGAGAGAGTGAGAGAGAGAGAGAGAGAGAGAGAAAGAGAGACTGGTGCAATCCTCGGGTGATGCTTTAGCCTCTCGCAGCTAAGGGCCTAGAGAGAGCAAAATTGGCCAAGCTCTCTCATCAGGGTGGGATGGGAGGCACTTAGTGCTCTTACCTGTCCCAACTTTTGTGAGACCTGTACAGTCACAGACTGATGATGACACCGTTCCACAGATTTTGTAATTCCTGTTACTGTATATTGTTCCTCAGACTCTGCGATTTCTGTGACTGTCTATTGTTCAACAGACTCTACGATTGCTGTGACTGTATTTAATCTTGCACTGTTCCTGTTTGCACTGTTTTATCCCGAATATCAGTTTTAGCACAGTTTGCCATTAATGTGCCTTCTGTATATATGTTTCACTACATGTAAATTTAAGTGGTGTAACTTTTTAATGGTGTATATGATGTCCCTGTGTCCCTCTCCCCACATTCCTAGATCTTTTCTCTGCACTATGAGAGCATGTAGGGTGTAAACGAGTGGTCTTTTACATATCTTATACCATTTCCTTACCTTGCACTGTTTCTGAAGTTCTCGCAATTGGACCTCAATTTATTTTGCCTTGCAGGTAACTGTATTTTAAATGAACTAGAAACAAAAAAAAATGTATCATGTCCCCCGCAGTTACAAACCTGACTGAAAGGCTCATTATACGGGTCTTTGTCTTTTCTTGTGTGATTTACAGTATTATTCATGATCATTCCTGCCTCCTTGCATATAGCCTTTTCAAACAAAAAGTGTCTTAGAAAAATTTAATCAATATACTGTTTTCTGTGAATGAGTGAGCAGGATTAATTTCACATAATTTTAAAGAAAAAACTCTAGGCTACACGATCTACTGTAGTTCTAAAAATCTAGATCTAGTTCAAATGTCTTGTTGACAAATGTTTCAAATGTTTTTATGGTCTTTTTCTCTTTCAACAATCAAAAACCAAATGCCAAAACCAAAAAAAAATTCTCCAAAATTTAAACTTTTTTATATTCTACTTACATATTTTCATAACCATTTTTGTACTGAATACAGGATAATGAGACTTCAGCCATGTATATATGTACCTGTATAATCACAAATAATACCAGCACCAGAACAAATGTCAGGGCATGTCAAAACTTCTCTAGGGTCCCAAAACACCCTCAGACCCCGGGGAGTTTTTAAAGGAAATGAACATTTAAAAACTCAATTTTGTAATTGACTGATTGCAAGTAATGATAACTCGGACAGTAACAAATTGCTTACCCAGCTATATTTACAGTGACATTTGTAAAATCAAATAATTATTGCATTGTTCCATGCCAAGTGAAAAAGTAAGCAGGTAAGGTGTTGCATTAGTTGTTGCATCCATTAAGGCATTGAAAGGAATCCATGAAGGCATTGAAAGGTTAATCAAAACAATACCAGTAGACAGCTTTAGAAAAAAACTATTCAGAGGGCTCACTGATGTTATGTCTAATGCTCCGTGTGGACTGGTTTTATTTTTTTCTTTTTCTTTTCAAGCACTGCTGAGAAAAGGCATTCAGTACCACACAAAGCATAATGCCTTAAAACAATACAGAATTTTTCATCTCGAACACCATAAACCAATGGACTAAGGCTGCGTGGAGCAAACAAGAAAACAATAAAATTGGAATATCTCACATTCCTAAAAGTTAATTCTTCAACCTTCCAATATGCCATTTCTATGTATGGGTTAAATAATTGCATCATGCACAGAAACAGATGAACACCATGAAGCA
>JAAGKR010014327.1:0-11955 GCA_011419295.1 Clarias macrocephalus
GCACCATTAGCTACACTCCGCCTCCGCCTCACTCCCTGCCTCGGCCTCTGCCTCGGCCTCACGCGCCACACTCGCCTCTCCATCACTCACTGCGGCCTTATGAATTATTCACACACACACACACACACTATACACAAACACACCAACACTACACACACTAACACACACCAAACCGCACACACCAACACTAAACACACCAAACCAGACACACCAACACTATACACACCAACATTACACATACTACCACTATACACACCAACACTACACACACTAACACACACATACACTAACATTATACACACCAAAACACACACATACACACACCAACACTACACACACTAACATTATACACACTAACACACACAAACACTACACATACTAACACAAACTAAATACACATGTACACACACAAACCAACACTACATACACGCGCACACCAACACATACACACACTAACACAGACTAAACACACAAACCCCAACACTACACACACACAACCACACACACACTAACACTACACACTCACTAACGCACACCTACACACACTAACACTATATACACTAACACACACCAAAACACACACAAACACACCAACACTACATACCCCAACACTTACACTACACACAACCACACCCCGACACACACACTGACTTTCCCACTATAGACCACTAATACACACACCAACACTACACACACACACACACACACACACACTTACGCACACCTATACACAGACACACACCAACACTATACACACTAACACACACACACACACATTATATACACCTGTGTGTGTGTGTGTGTGTGTGTGTGTGTGTGTGTGTGTGTGTGTGTGTGTGAGAGAGAGAGAGAAAGAAAGATGAAACATGAAATCCGACCCCAAAGTGAAACAGATGAGGTTTAACTGCTCATTGCCTATGTAACGGATTTTCCGGAAGTAACGCCCCACACACACACACACACACACAAACACACACACACACACACCTGCTCCACAAGTTTACTCTGAAGCCCCGCCCCTTTTTTGGTAACAGTGTTTACAGACTTGGGTTTCTTCTCCAATTTGTGCTGAAAGACACACACACACACACACACACACACACACATAAATCAGTGTATTGTTTAGGTGATGCTGTCGCTATGACCTCATCTCCGCTTGTGAATCCGTGTAAAACTATAAACCCCTCTCTCTCTCTCTCTCTCTCTCTCTCCTGTCGTATATTTTTAAGCCTTTCTTTCCACGTCATATATTTCATCCCAACAGTAAATTACTTTTTTTTTTTTTTTCTGGCTGCGTTACAGTGACATTGTTTACTGGCTCTGGTTTCCATCAGCAAATATTTGCAGACACTGCGTCAAAACAGGAGTGGGAGGTCACACACACACACACACACACACTCTCGTACACACACTCATACATACACACATACACACACACGGAGAAACGGGCAGAGGAAAATAGCGAATAAATCTCACGTCTACTTCACCTCTGACCTCACGAGTGGATTATCAGGGAGATCCTGCTTTTTCCAGACACAGAGATCGTAAATCCCGCTACACGCCCACTACCATTCCCACACACACTCACACACACACACACACACTATATTCTGATCCAGTGACATCATGAGAAACCAACCTGCCTTATTCATGACAGCTAACAGTTAGCTCGCTAGCAAGGGAATTAACGATTAGCATACAAAATACACGAGATGGTTCCCTTGATCAAAGCTGCCTAATAAATAAGACAGGCTCAACCGTTTGACGACTTCTTACCTAGCCATGCACCCTAGATTCATTTATGTCCCCATATTCCCTAAGTACAGTTTGGTACAGTTTTTGATCCTCAGTCCCTTGTTCCCTGGTTACAATCCCTTCTTAATTTAACCTCTTTATTGTTACCTTATTCTCTCGTTCCCTAGTCTCCTTTTAATCTAGTCATAATCCCTTCTGCCCTATTAATTCCAATAGTCAACATATTCCTTAGTCCACAGTTCACTTGTTCCCTAGTGACAATTTTGAATCTCTGTGGTTCCTGGTTATTGTGTGTACTTCCTTTAACTTTAATTCTTGAATTTTTAGTTACCTTGTTTTCTATTTCCCTAGTCTTCTTGTTACTTAGTCTTACTTCCTAATTCCATGTCATTGTTCGTTTTTCCCTTATTTCCTAGTTTCCTTGTTCCTCTCACCCTAATTCTCTTGTCTCTTAGTGGACTTGGGACAAATTTCCACTTGTTTTCTAGTTCCCTAGCCTCAATATTACCTAATTATACATCCCCGATCCTCTGATCTCTGAAACCTAGTGTTTGAAGTTGCCTGGAACTAGGGAATTATAAAAAAAAACACTAGGTTTCAGAGGTAACAGTAACTGTTTATAATTCCTTCTTCCCTAGTTAAAATCAACTATAATTACTGTTACCTTATTCTCTCATTCCCTAGTATCCTTTTTATCTAGTCATAATTCCTCTTGCCCTCATTCGTATTCCCAATACTACCTAGTCGACCTGTTCCTCAGTCCCTGGTTCACTTGTTCCCTAGTGACTTCCCTAGAGAATTTTTAATCTTTATGGTTCCTGGTCAGAGTGTGTACCTCCCTAACCTTTAATTTTTAGTCACCTTATTTTCTAGTTCCCTAGTCTACTTGTTACTCAGTCTTACTTCCTAGTGCCCTTGATCACTGCTTCCTAGTTCCATGTCATTGTTTGTATTTCCCTTATTCCATAGTTTCCTTGTTCCTCACACCCTAGTTCTTAGTCAACTTGGGACTAATTTCCATGTTCACTTGTTTTCCAGTTCCCTAGCCTCAATATTACCTAATCATACTTCCTAGATCCTTTCATCTCTGTTCTCTGAAACCTAGTGTTTGTTTATAATTCCCTTGTTACAGTCCCTACTTCCTTTAACTTAATTTACTGTTACCTTATTCTCTAGTTCCCTAGTCTCCTTTTTAAATAGTCATAATTCCTTGTGCCCTCGTTCGTATTTCCAATACTCCCTAGTCAACCTGTTCCTCAGTCCCTGGTTCACTTGTTCCCTAGTGACTTCCCTAGAGAATTTTTGAAATATGAAATCTTGAGTTAATTGATGTTTCCCTTATTCCCTAGTTACAGTTTGGAGTTTCCTTGTTCCTCAGGCGCTAGTTCCCTAGTCACAATTTGTAATCCTTGTGGTTCCTGGTCACAGTGTATACTTTCTTTAAGTTCATTTCTAGCTACTTTGTATTCAAGTTCTCTAGTGTCTAGTGTTCTTGTTCACCGCTTCCTATGTCAAAGTTATTGTTCATATCTCCCTTATTCCCTAGTTTACTACAACCGTTTCTCAGACCCTTGTTCTCTCATCTCTTAGTAAACTAAGGACAATTTCCATGTCCACTTGTTTTCACTAATCTCAATACTACCTATTCCTAGATCTTTTGATATTTTTTTCTGAGGCCTAGTGTTTAGTTTCCTTTATTCTCGAGTTACAGTACAGTTCAGTTCCCTTGTTCCTCTGTCCCTATTGACAATTTTTAACTTTTATGTTTCCTTCTCACCGCATATCCTTCATTTCTAGTTATCTGATCTTCTAGTTCCCTAGCCTACTTGTTACCTAGTCATCCTTCCTAATGCGGTTAATCTCTAGAACCCTATGTTCTGGACATTTTCCTTATTTCCTAGTTTGCGCCCATTTTTAATTCCAATGTTGCCTTGATGTTACACTATGAAGAATGTGATTTGAGTCCCAGTGAGTGTATTCCCTCCGGCGGCGCGGCCTTCAGGAGCCGCAATAATCCAGGAACAGATATGAGCAGCTCCTGACAGAGCATTCCACAGATAAAACACACACACACACACACACACACTCCTACCGAAGACACATTCCATCACTCCTCACTAAGAGTGTGCTGTGAGACGGTTTGTGTCGATATTACATTTTGTTACATCGTCACCCAACACTGAGACGCCGTTTCGGATATTGTCACAAAATCTCTGAGAGGCGCACATCTGTCCAAAACGAGGACGCACTGATGAGACAGATGTTTTCGCGTTCCCGTGAACACGAGACAGACTTTATCTCAAGAGAAGTGTTCCCTAAGTAGGCAGCCCCCCCCCCCCCCCCCAAAAGGAACACTGACAGCATTATGAAGTGTCCATGATGACAATATTGGGTGCGTTGAATATCAGGATATATCATAAAACCGATTATAGGAACAGTGTCCCGTATCCATGGCAACACACACACCCTTTATCTGTATATCTCTTTCTCCTTTTCAGTTCTAATCCCCGTCTCGTACTGTCTGTCTGACACACGCACAGACAATGCTGCAAATGCAAACCAGATACACACACACACCTTGAATCATGCAACCCACCATAGACAGTATATGTTGAAAAAAGTGTGTGTTACCTGTGTTGAAATTTAAACAGACATTGCATGTCTCAGAACTGCAGACAGTCATACATTAAAAATGTGAGTGTGTGTGTGTGTGTGTGTGTGTGTGTGTGTGTGTGTGTGTGTGTGTGTGTGTGTGTGTGTGTGTGTGTGATGAGTCAAACATTAAACATTCTTCAAAAAGGCTCCACGCTGTTACATACTCTAGGAGAGCAGAGTTAAGTACATTAGGCTTGGATTCGTCTCATAAGCTGTGATGAATGTAAAGCTAATGTAAAGTTAATGTAAAGTTAAGTGTAAAGGCAATGTAAAAAGTGTAAAAGTAATGTAAAGGAACCGTTGTAAACTAAGGTAAACGTAGTTTGTGTATGCTGCACCAGTTAGAAAAAGTGCAAAATGCTGCAAAGATAATATTAAAAATAATATAAAAGCTTTGTAAAGATAAACTACCCATGACTGAAATGTAAAGTTTACACGAAGGCGATGTAAAGATAACGTATTTGTAATGTAATGGTAATATAAAAATAACATAAAAGCAATGTGAAGATAGTATAGTGTAAATGTAACGTAAAGGAACTGCATTCATAATGTAAAAATAATGTAAAAGTAAATTGTAGATAATGTAAAATTAATGTAAAGTTAACAAAATGTAAAGATAACAGACATAATTGAAAACATAATTGTTTTAACTGTAAATGTAAAGGTATTGTAAAAGTCATGTAAAAATTATGTAAGGATAATGTAAACGTAAAGGTAATGCAACAATAATGTAACGATGTGAAGGTAAAGAAAATGGAATGTTAAGTAAAAGTAAGAAAGATTATGTAACTGAAATGATGACCTAAAAATGTAATGGTAATGTTATTATAATGTAAAGATACTGCAAAGGTAATATTAACAAAAGGTAATAAATATAGATAAAGATGACATATAACATTGAAACTGCATTTATAAAAGTCATTTAAACACAAAATGTCATGATAAGGGTAATGTCAAGAAAATATACTGTATAAGTAAAGGTAACAAACCTAATGTAACTATAAAGTAAAGTTATTGTAAAGATCATACAAGTCTGTGGTAATGTTAAGTAAAGTTAATGTGCAGATAACGTAAGGACCTGTGACTGTAATATAAAGCAATATAAACATGATTTTTAAGATAATGTGAAGGTAATACAAGGATAATGTTAATATAATGTAAAGATGACAGACAGAAAATGTAACTGCAAAGTCAAGATCATGCAAATATAATGTGAAGGAATTATAATGGTTATGTAAGGGTAATTGGAGCTACTGTACAGTTAATGTAAAAGTAAAGTGAATGTAAAAATAAAGCTAATGTAAAGATAAAGTAAATGGAATGTAAAGTAAACAGATGATGTAACTACAATGGTAAAATGTAAAATGTAAAAAGGGAGAAGGAGGGGGGTTGTTATAAGGTCAGGATAAAGATAACATAATAGAAAGGTAATATAAACATAATGCCTTATGTTTAAGGCGCAATGTTGTTTAAATATAATGTGAAGGAAATGTTAAGTACAGGTAACAAGCAGATAAGGTAAGCAAAGGAAAGGTGATATAAACCAACTGTAAATATATTGCAAAGGGATTGAAAAGGTAATCTGAAGACAGTACAACTGTAAAGTAAAGGTACCAAAAACAATGTAACAGTAAAGTAAAGGTAATGTGAAAAAAGCAAACATAAATGTACTGATACTGTAATGTCAAGATAACGTAATGGAATTGAATAGATAAAGTTAAGGTAATGTAAAGTTAAAATTATGTACAGACAATATAACTAAAGTACTGCAGATGGTAATATGAAGGTAATGGAGAAGACAATATAACTGTAAAGGCACAGAAAAAAACAACGTAACTTTGAAGTAAAGTGTAATGTAAAAACAGTGTAAAGAAAATGTAAATTGTAATGTAAAGATGATTTAAAGAATGTAAAAGTGATGTACATGTGATAAAAAGATAAGACTGCGTTTTGCAAATTAACCGCCTGGAATCGTCTCGTGTCAGTCATAAGACACCAAGTTGTCACTGAACTCATAGCGTTTAAATACATTTTGATTTATTACCTATTATTTATTTATTTATTTATTATTTACTTTAGCTTGTTCTTTTTTTTTTTACTCAGGTTTAAAAGTGTTGTCTATTGAGCTCTGAGACGGCTGGATTAATCGCTAAATGAATGAGCTGGTAATCATTATTCTTTAAAAGGTTTATAAGATTTATCTGTTCATCCATCATTTGGGTTTTTAATCATTTTAATATTGCAATGTTAACATCTCCAGCTGTTGCTAGACAGTTTAAATGCACCTGTCTGGTCATCTGATCTGTATGTTATTTATTTTATTATTATTATTATTAGTAGTAGTAGTAGTACCAGTTGTAGCAGTAGTAATATTAGCATCAGTATTAGCACGGAGCTGTTGCCAGATCGGCTACTGACCTGTCGAATGAGCTGAACTGGGTTTGGACTTCTTGCTTCCCCAAAAACGCTGGCGGTAAGAGACTTGTGTCCACAATGACATCATCTGCCGGGGCGGAGCTTACCAGGCTCCTCAGAATGTCTTTCACCTTAACACTCTTGCCCTTTTTGTCCCTGTCTGTGGTGTCCTCATGACCTTTCACCTCAGACGACAACGTGGAAAGGGCCTCGGAGACGGCGTCCGGTGCCGACCGGGATTCTGCAGCATTGCTCAGAGAAACAGGTGAGTGCTCGTTTGCGGGGGTGGAGTCACGCCGTTGGAGAGGGGAGGAGTTTTCCAGGTCAGAACTGACACTCTCTACACACACACACACACACACGCACACACATTATAAATTTCTAAATAAAAATTTAGAAAAACAATAGTAGTGTGTGTGTGTGTGTGTGTGTAACACATTACCTGTCCTCCGAGTAGAGTGTGTGTTGACTCTCTTGTCGTTGTGCGGCTCCAGAATGTCTCGGTATTTGGACACCATGAGAACAGAGATGAAGTAAACAACGGCCAGGGCCAAAAACTGAGCCTGCTTACTGTCCTCCTAGACACACACACACACACACACACACACATTAATGCTATCAATATTAATACCAAACTTAGTGTATTTGCATTTATGTACTATACTTAATTTCTGATTCTCTCTGATTTTGTGGAATCTACTTGAACAATCTTTTATGTTTTCTTTAACTGGACTGTTTTGCCCTTTTTTTTCCATGTTCACTCTTTTATTAACAGATTATTGTTTGTGTTTAAATGTTTGCTGTGGGTGGCGATTGTATACTGATCTAGCTCTGCTTTTTTGTTGTTAAATACCATTAAAAATATAATTTTAAAAACCTGTAAGAATGTAAAGGTAAAGCCGTATACGGTACAGTGCCGTACTGCTGTGCTAGAATGTAAACATCCGTGTTACTCCTACTGTATATACAGTATGTACTGAAACTCATGCGAGAGCATTTTCGTTGGTATGTAATGTGGTTTTCTTTGGTATCAGTACTGTAGGGTAAATACGGTAATAATTCACCATCACAAGATCTGAAGGATCTGAGATATGTAAACAGATTTGAGTCATCTGACTCAGGAAATGGATCGGATTCTAATCCTGTTCCTCCTCTGGCTTGGATTTGTACTCAAGTTATTTTTTCCATTTAATTAAAACTAAGAAATTCATGTTTCAAATCTGATTCAGTTTAATTCCTAAACAATTTTAAGTACAAATCTGATTCCAATTCGAATTTAAATAAAAACTAAATAAATATCTGACCCGAATTCGCAGATTCGGGTCATGTTAAAATCATGAATCTGAAATTTTGCCTCCGAGTCTTAATCTGACTCTCATTACTAAAACTAAGCCTGATCCTAAATGAGTTTTTTTTTTTTTTTTTTTTTTTTAAGTATTTTAAAAAATGAGATCACAGATCACAGATCTTATTTTAACTACAAATTCTGAATCCAAAGACAAATCTGATCGGGCTAAAATTGGGACTTTACAATGTCTCTGAAGACAATGGCTCGGAGACGGTTGATGTCCATGTCCTGCAGCAGACGTTCCACGTCTCGGACTGGAGAGATCCTTTCTGTTAGCATGTCCACTGGACTCTGTGTAAAAAAACACACACACAACTTACTTTTCTCGTTGTCCTTAACGACCAAAATAAAGCGGTTTAATCGTAATCTGAACGCTAGATCTAGCCATAATCCTGAATCTACTTCAGTGTATAAAGAGCGTTGTAGAGAAGGTCACGTAGATTGTGCTTTGTATCATTCATATACTTAATGGAGTGGTGTGTGTGTGTTAACTCAGCACACTGAATTATAGATGAGCCGAGGGTTTCTCACTCACACACACACACATACACCACTTTCTGGAAAGAAACACTTTTTTTTTTCCCCTCTGGAGCCTCAAATATCAAAACAAAAAGGTGTAATGTAACGATCACGCTGAAATAGCACCGAGCTCAGAGCACTAACCGTAACCAGCACACACTCAGACGAGAAAAGACAACAGGACGTGATGTGTGTGTGTGTGTGTGTGTGTGTGTGTGTGTGTGTGTGTGTGTGTGTGTGTGTGTGTGTGTGTGTGTGTGAGTGTGTGAGTGAGTGTGTGAGTGTGTGAGTGTGTGAGTGTGTGAGTGTGTGAGTGAGTGTGTGAGTGAGTGTGTGAGTGAGTGTGTGAGTGAGTGTGTGAGTGTGTGAGTGTGTGAAAGAGAGACTTGCCTGTGCTGGAATCAACTTGGTATTTCCCAGAAGGCCTTGCTGTGTTTTCTCCATTCCGGCTTTATAAAGAGAGTGATGCTGACACTCCAAACAACTCCTCACAGCCATAGTGCACACTGAGAGAGGGGGGGGGGGGTAATAAAAGAAAAACAGAGAAAGAAATGTGATGAGAAAGGAAAAAACAGAGATAAGAAGATACAAAAAAAAGCGAGAGTGATAGAAAAAGAAGGCGAGGGAGTGTTAATGAGAGAGAAAGAAAGTGAGAGAGAGAGAGAGATAATGGAAGAATAAAAAAGAGATTGAGATCAAAAATTTTTTAAAAGATGAAAAGAAGGAGAGAGAATAGAAATACAAATGGAGAGAAAAAGAGATGAAAGAGAGAAAAAAATTGAGGTAGAATATCAGTAATGAGAGAGGGGGAGAAAAGAGAGAGAGCAATATAGAGTGTGAGAAAGGTAATGAGAGAGAAAACAAAAGCAAGAGAGAGAAGGACAGAGACAGGATTAATAAAAGAAACGGAGAGGAGGAAAGGTGACGAGAGAGGAAAAAATTGAGAGCGCGAAAGAGAGAGAGAGAAAAGAGTGAGACGGAAAGCGAGAGAGATTTAATGAGAGAGAAAGAAAGGGAGAGTGCGAGTGAGAGAATAAAAAAGAGATTGGCGTCAGATAAAAAATAAAAAAAAGAAAAGAGGAGGATGGAGAGAGAGACAATGGAAAGACAAACGGAGAACAAGAAAACAAGAGAAAGAATAGCGGTAATGAGAGAGAGAGAGAGAGAGAGAGAGAGAGAGAGAGAGAGGGTAAAAAGTGTGAGAAAAAGATGTAAAAAGAGAGCCAGACAGAGAGAAAAAGAGAAGGGGATAAGGGTGAGGACAAAAATAATAAGAAGAAAAGAAAGAAAAAAAGATTGGCATCAGAGAAAAAATAAAATAATAGGAAAACAGAAAGATGAAGAAGAAAAGAGAGGTAGAGAGAGGGGACAAAGACAAACGGAGAAAAAACGAGAGCAAGAATAGCAGCAATGAGAAAAAGAAAAAGAAAGAAAGAAAGGTAAAAAGAGATTGAGAAAAAAAAGAAAAAGAAGAAAGAGAGGTAGAGAGACGAGACAAAGCCAGACAGAGGGAAAGACAGAGGGACGAGTGTCAAGAACAAAATAATGAGAAGAAAGAAAGAAAATGAATGAAGGATTAGAAAGACAAAATTATAAACAGGAGACAGACAGACATTATTGCATCTACGTCTCTCACAATCTTTGTTGTGGTTCAAAAAATATATATATTTAAAAAAAATGTTTAACTGCACTCGTGTGTGTGTGTGTGTGTGTGTGTGTGTGTGTGTGTGTGTGTGTGTGTGTGTGTGTGTGTGTGTGAGAGAGAGAGAGAGAGAGAGAGAGAGAGAGAGATGAACATTTGATAAAGTCTCTTGGTGTGTAATCAGATTTTGGTGCAGCAACAAGATTTCATCTGCCACTATAATAGTAACCACACACACGGCCGCATATATTCACTCACAGCTGGGTCTAAATGGCATGCAATACATCAGATTAAAAACTTGTTAGTGTGCTTTTGCGCTGTCTCACACACACACACACACACACACACACACACACACACACACACACACACACACACACACACACACACACACGAGTGCACTTAAACATGGCATGAGATATATCATTAAAAGCAGCCAGTGTGTCTTTCTCCTCTGGAGTGTATTAAAGAAACATCAGCTATTACTCACAACCGTGTGTGTGTGTGTGTGTGTGTGTGTGTGTGTGTGTGTGTGTGTGTGTGTGTTTATTATCTGCTCTGGCATTTCAATGTACTTAACATAGCAACCATTTTCTTAGTAAATGGTAAAGGAAGAGATTACACACACGTGTGTGTGTGTGTGTGTGTGTGTGTGTGTGTGTGTGTGTGTGTGTGTGTGTGTGTGTGTGTGTGAGAGAGAGAGAGAGGCAAATGAATAATGGAAGCAATCTGAAAACCTTGTGTTCTCTTACAACCCTAGAATTGCACACAGACACAAACACACACACACACACACACACACACACAGAAAATGGCCGCCCCAGGCTACACCCCGGCCATTTCGGAGAGAACACACTAATAACGGAGGCCGTTGTGTGCCGGAGCGAGTGTGTTAATGTTGGAATAACACGGTGGAGAGAGACGCTCGGATCAGAGGGGACGAGGGGAAAATAAAGACGGAGGGGAACATAAAAAGCAAGAGGACGTCCCCAGCGGTCCCCGATTTCCATTTGCGGAAGGTTCGTAATGTTCCTCGATGCGGCGAGACGCTGGGAAGAGCGATCACGGTGTCGCTTTCCATGAGTCTCGTATTAATAAATTACTAATACACATAACACTCTCTCTCTCTCTCTCTCACACACACACACACACACACACACACACACACACACACACACACACACACACACACACACAGGGACACGCTGGGTTTACCAACCGGGGTTGCCAAGTATTTAAAAATCATATATGTGGATGGTGTGTCTATGGGCAACCTTGGCACACAAATTGCCCCTGTGCTAAAACCAAAACTTCCCCTGGGGCAGAACCACACCTGACCATGTTATAGAATCACAGCTGTCCCTGTGCTAGAACAAGAACTGTCGCTGAGGTAGAAACATAACTGAGAATTTTCTAGAACCACAACTGCCCCGGCGGTAGAAACTCAACTGTTCAGGTCTGAAAACTGCCCCTGTGCTAGAATCACAACTGCACCTCTGATACAACCACAACTGAGAATATTCTAGAATTAGAACTGACCATGTGCTAGAACCACAACCGATGCTCAGGTAGAACCACAACTGAGAACATTCTAGAACCACAACTCTCCCGGAGGTAGAAA
>JAAGKR010014328.1:0-11953 GCA_011419295.1 Clarias macrocephalus
CTCTGGTCGGCCAATGGGGCACTATCAATAAGAGGCGCAACCCTTGTTGACGGACCCTCGCCAGGACTCCCGGGAGCAGAACTATAGGTGGAAACGCATAAAGGCGTAACCTGGGCCACATGTGGGCCATTGCGTCCAGACCCAGGGGAGCTGGAGGAGTCAGAGAGTAGTAAAGGGGGCATTGTGCTGCCTCTTGTGAGGCAAAGAGGTCCACCTCTGCTACGTAAAATCTTTCCCAGATTTGACTGACTACTTCGGGGTGGAGCTTCCATTCCCCCTGTTCTACAGCTTGTCTGGATAGCAAGTCTGCTCCTACATTCATGTGTCCTTGAATGTAAATCGTCCTGAGGGAGAGGAACTTGTCCTGTGCCCAAAGCAGAACCTGGTGCGCTAGCTTGTTCAAGCGGCGCGAGCACAGTCCACCCTTGCGATTTATGTACAAGACTACCACAGTGTTGTCCACCCGGACTAGGACATGGTAGCCTCTCAACTGCTGGAGGAAGTGTTTCAGGGCCAGAAACAAAGCCATCATTTCGAGGCAATTGCTGTGCCATGCGAGAAGATGACCTCTCCAGCTCCCCTGTGCTGGACGGCCATCCAAGACCGCACCCCAGCCCGTGAGTGAAGCGTCTGTCGTTAGCATCTTGCGACGACATAGAAAGGGTACAAAGCCCCCAGCGCGTAACCCTTATTAGCCTCTGGGGATTGGCCCTTGAGTGAAACCCCCTGGCTCTTAGCCACAACTGACAACGCCCTCATGTGCAGAAGGCGCAAAGATATCACCGTGGACGCAGCTGCCATGAGACCTAAAGATCTTTAAAAGTGATGGAGTCACTTTCTGGCCTAGCTTGATTTCCTTCAGGGTGTTGGAGGATGGGTTCGACACAAGTGGGAAACAGCTGTGCCCACCTTGTGATCGAATCCCATGTGACACCCAAATATGTTGTCCTCTGAACAGGAAAGAGAACGCCTTTCGTGGCGTTGAGTCTCAATCCTAAAGAATGGATATGAGCTAGGATGACATCCCGATGTCGAAGCGCTAGCTATTAAGACTGAGCTAGGATCAGCCAGTCGTCTATACATTTCAGAATACGGATGCCCTGGAATCATAGAGCCAGAGCTGCATCCGTGCATTTTATATGTGCGGGGTGACAGGGCTAGGCCAGATAGAAGGACCCGATACTGGTAAGCTTCGCCCCCGAAAGCAAACCTCAGGAACCTCCTGTGTTGTGGCAATATTTCTATATGAAAATATGCGTCATTCAGGTCGACCGTCACAAACCAAACCTCTGGTTGAATTTGAGAACAATCATTTTAGTTGTCAACATTTTGATGTTCAGCCCAAGAAGATGTAAAATTGGACGCAACCCCCCATCTCTCATCTGGCAGGGGAACATACTCTATGGCACCTTTTTGCCAGCAAACTCATTCTGTAACTGCCAAGTCAGCAGATGTGCTCGCTCCGGTTTCATGGAAGTGAAGACCACGCCATTGAAAACGCGGAGAACGATGTGCAACGGAGGGGGGGTGTTAGGTGTCTGGGATCCTGAAACAAGGCAGGAAGGAACCGAGCACCTAACATTTTGCTGGAGACCGCTGCTTCCCGAAACACCAGAGGTGACGGAGATTAGACAACGGCCCCCATAGGGTGTCAGGGAGGAGTCTTTATCCCTTATTGGATTTTTTACACGTCCCTCCCCAGGGGGAGACACCCCTGTGGTCCTGGGCACATCAACCTCAGGACTTCCTTTTTGGCGGAGATAATGCTCCTCAGGTCCGGTGCTTTTTTTTTTTTTTTCTCTCTTTGAGGCGGATTGTGAAGTGCGACGAGTCCTTCCCTTGTCTCTACGAGGGGGTAGCTGGCTCGGCACACACTCCTTCTGCACCTCATGCCCTCGTTGGGATCAGACCTGGTCGGGACTGGGTGACCGACGGTCCCGACTCCTGAGCACGGCAGGGGAGAAACCTCACAGAGGTCTGCTCGTAGAGCTTCGCCTCCCGAACCTAGTGGCGGCGGTGTTTACAGCCGAAAGGCGAGGGAGGGGGGGCATCAAGGAGGAAAACACGATCCCTGACCTTGATGCCCGTGAGATTAAATCACAGATGTCTCTCTGTGGCGGCCGCGGCAGCCATAGAACGGCCGATAGCATGGGCCGTCTGCTTGGTGGCACAGAGAAATAAATCTGTGGCTAGGCGCCATCAATAGACCCGCCAGTGCTCAGAACTCTTAGCAGGTGAGCTTGGTATGCCTGAAAAACTGCCATGGTGTGCAGAGCAGCACCAGCCTGACCCGCTGCCTGAAAAGCTTTCCTCACCAACGAAGATGTTAGTCTACACGGCTTGGTGGGCAATGTAGGCTTTTTCAGGGAGGATGAGCTCCCAGGAGAGAGATAGCTCGCAGGCGTCTCTTCAATCTGGGGTATCATCATAAAACGGGATGAATAAGGCTTATTCCATGAAAGAATTAACTCGTCATAGAGGTCGCCAAAAAAATAAAGGGGGGAGGGGGAACCCTCGTCTAACTTTGAGCGCTTGGGGATTTTTTATTTTATTTTTAAATTCCTTTTATTTATTTATTTATTTATTTTTGCGGCGAGAAAGGAAATCTATTCGGACCCTTCACAAAAAGCGCCGGAGCGCGCTTGAGAAGCAGACGCTAAAACTTCCTGATTCGGGGAGAGCGCGAGAGAAAGGGGAAAAACCCGTCTTATGCGCGTCTGCCCGATCGGCACGCTATCTCCATAGAAGCAAGTGAGGAAGTCTCTTTTCCCCGCTCATAAGAAGCGCCGGAGCGCGCTTGAGAAGCGGACGCTAAACACTTTCTGATCCGGCGAGAGCGCGAGAGAAAGGGGAACGTTCCGTCTCATGCACGTCTGCCAGATCAGCGCGCTATGTCCATGGAAGCAAGGGTTTAATCTCTTCCGTCTGCTCATAAGAAGCGCCGGAGCGCACTTGAGAAGCAGACGCTAAACACTTCCTGATCCGGGGAGAGCGCGAGAGAAAGGGGGAAATCCCGTCTCATACGCACGCGAGCCCCAGGAATGCGCCGCGGCTCACGGTTTCTCTTTAAAGAAAGCGAGCCGCGCGAAGTGCCTTAATAGCTTTCCAACCAACTCTGCCATTATCGGTAAATAAAGTTTTTCTTTCCTACCGTGATTCTGTTGCACTCACACACGCAAACACAAAGCGGTCCTGAAGACAAAAAGATCTGAGGATGTTTCCGGTTCACTCCTATTTATAACCTGCAGGTGCACCTTATTCGGTGACGTCATGCCTGGCACAGGTTATAAGCCGAAGGTATTCGGCGGGTTTGACATGCACAGGCTTCACAACCAGGCAACAAAGAGATGTTCCCATAGTGTTTTCACGCAGCATTGAGTGTAGCTTTTGAAAGGGAACGGGGGTGTTTTGGAAACAATGGCAGCTTAAAGGGATAACTGTAATTGGTGATCTATATAAGAATGGAATTTTTATGTCATATTCTGAATTGGTGAAAAAATATAGTATTGTGGGCCAAGGGAATTTTTGGAAATATCTGCAGATCAGACACTGTGATAATGCAAGTGATAGCCCTGTGTATGCCTGTTAAGTTACCATGTGAAACTCAAACTGCTTCTGTGTGTTACAAATTGATGCTTAATGCAACTGCAGATAATTGTAACAATCTGAAAACAATATGTCAGAAGGATTTGGGGATTAATATTCATAATAATGACTGGCTGGATATTTTATCTAATGTGGGTAAGAACATAAAGGAAGCTAGGGGAAAATTTACTCATTACAAAATAGTACATAGATATTATCATACACCATCTAGACTTTACAGTATGGGATAGCTGGAAATAGTCTATGCTGGAAATGTAAGGAAGAAGAAGGCACCTATTTACATATGATTTGGGAATGCTCTTTAGTTCAGCCATTCTGGCATAAAACTCTCAGAATACTTGAAGAATGGTTGGGCGTTAAATTACCGGTAGAACCACAATTATGACTTCTTTGAGATAAATCACTGGTACCTAATATAGCAAAAAATGCATTTACCCTTTATTAAGATTGGTTGTATCACAGCTGCCAGAATGATCTTACACAATTGGAAATGCCCCAAAAGCCCGGATTTGAAAGAGTGGATTCATGGGATGATTGAAATCGCATCATATGAGTGCATGTTGGGAAGATTGCAGGGTGAGAAAGGAATGAGAAAAACATGGGATCACTTTTGGCAGCATATAAAAATGGTGAGATGAGCGGAACAACTGTTTTTCCATGTTTTTCTATGTGCTTTTTCTTCTGTTTTTGTTATGTTGATGGTGACTGATGGCAGAGTAGGTAGCTGATTGGAAAGTAGAATATTGAACCCTGGGATGTACGAAATCATAACTGTTGAACAATAAAAAATTTGAATTACAAAAAAAAACAGTGTACAGTGTATATAGAGACAGAGCCAGTGCACTCACTCATCTTGCCACTTCTACCTCTGACCTAAAGCACCAAGGTTGCAAAACAGCATGGCTGACAGTACATTCAGATTCACCATGCTCGGAGACCACTGCTGTACCACTATAAAAGACCACCAGAGTGTCAAGTCATGAACCATGCTCAAGATGCACTGTCCACTTTCTCCACTATTGACCTTCTTCCAGGCAGGGGGCTTCTCCTCGGAGAGGCACTTATACTTCCTCTCCCCATATGAGAGACATTCAATGGACAAATATATTTATGAGTCATTAGCTGCTGAAATTATCTGCCTGTCATCATCTTCAACTAGGGCAGGACTTATCTTGTACCGACTATCACCGAATGATAGTAAATCCAGTCCATGAAATGGTTGCACCAACCTAAATCAAATGTTTAGAACAGACAAATCTGCCTCTATACTTAAACACAATTTAAAAAAAATTGGTATCAAGTTCACAAGAGAAACCCCAAGAATGATTTGGAATTGTTGTTCATGATAGAGTAGTCCAAGATGCCTCCACAAGTGTTTTTCAACACTACAGCATGAGAGAGCATGTTTCAAACCTCCATGAAAATTATTTTTTTCTGCTTTTCCACCACTTTTCCTCTGGGTACTCCAGTTTCCTCTTACAGTAAACTACATACATTTTAGGTTAATAGGTGTTCGCAAAATAGTTACTTAGTAATTTGGTCAGTAATTTTTATTCTGTGTGAGTATGTGTGCGAGGATCTAAAACTAAAAAAAAAGGCAAAAAAAATATGTCTGTATATTGTATATTTGCCTGAAGTTAAACCTGTGTATATACTATAACACTGTGACCACGTGTGTGCATGTAAAGCATCTTTTATTTTGTGTTTGTGTGTACAGCACGTGTCTTCTGTTTATTATGACATGTGCGGGCGTATAAAGCAAAAGCAAATCACAGAGAGGTTAAAGATCCATTTTCTCTCTCTCTCTTTCTCTCTCTCTAGGCTGTCCTGATTCCGTTAGTGTGCGCGCGTCATTGGATAGCGTGCCCCTTACGTCCTTGTCTTGCCTTCACACACACACACACACAAACACACACACACGCATGGAAAAACTGCTCTGTCGCGATTCTTTTCAAAGGTAAAGTGCAGGTTAATTCGTTTTATTTTTACTTTGCAGCAGTGATTCCATTAGTGTGTGCGCGCACTCGAGTGTCAGAGATGTTTCTTGTTAATTTTACCGATGAGGCAGTGTTTCCGTTGTGTGTGTGTGTGTGTGAAAGTCATCCCACACAGTAGTCCCTCCCCCCTCTCAAATAAGAGTGGAGGATGGGTTACTGTGTAAGACGAGAGGAGGAAGAGGGGTGGGTGTCATTCCTACTCTCCTTTTACTTTGGCTTTACAAATGCGTACACACATATACACAGTGCATGCGTGTACAAACACTAATGGAAACACTTATCTGTCGGGATTTATTTTATTTATTTTTTTAGGTAAAGTGCAGGTTAATTTGCTTTTCTTTTACTTTATATTTTTTATTATTTATTTATTTATTATTATTGATTTATTTTTTGGGCTATGGAATGAATAATTTGAGTTTTCATTATTTCATATGGGGAAATTTGCTTTGATTTATGGGTGTTCTGATATACAAGCACGCTTCCGCAACGAATTATGCCCGCAATCTAAGGTCCTACCATAAATTATACAGAAGTTGGACAATGAATTTTAACGCCTGGTTTTAGACCACAATAATTCATTATTATGGTCTAGGGCCTACTTTTGCAGCCAATACAGCATCAGTTCGTCTTGGGAATGACAGATACAAGTCCTGTAGTGGCCAGAGGAAAACATTTCCTGACTCGCTCCTCCAAAATACCTCAAAGTGACTCAATAATATCTGGTGACTGTGCAGGCCATGAGAGATGTTCAACTTTACTTTCATTTTCATCAAACCACTGTGTCACCAGTCTTGCTGTGTGTATTGGTGCATTATCATCCTGATACACTGCACTGCCTTCAGGATACAATGTTTGAACCATTGGTGCAATTCAATTCAATTCAATTCAGTTTTATTTTTATCGCGCTTTTAACAATTGTCATTGTCGCAAAGCAGGTTTACACATCAAAAAGCTGTGAAGAATTAATTAAGTTTGTATGGAATGTGTATGAATCAAAATGGTCAGTGCACATTGTCCTCCAGAATGGTTCGGAAATCCATGGCAGTGACAAGCCAATCTAGCACAAGTATTGGGCCTAGGGAATACCATGATATTGCAGCCCAAACCATCACTGATCCACCTCCATGCTTCACTGTGGGTGGTGCACTTCTTTGGGGCTTCTCCACCCCATAACTCTCCCGGATGTGGTAAAGACAGTGAAGGTGGACTCATCAGAGAACAATACATGTTTCACATTGTCCACCGCCCAAGATTTTCGCTACTGGCAAAAATGAAACTGACATTTGGCATTGGCACGCATGACCAAAGGTTTGGCTATAGCAGCCCGGCCATGTACATTGACCCGACGAACAGTTTTGGTGGAAACAGGAGAGTTGAGGTGCACATTTAATTCTGCGGCAAGTTGGGCAGCTGTGGTTTTATGTTTTTTGGTTACAATCTGGGTTACCAACCGGACATCCCTTTCAGATAGCTTCCTCTTGCATCCACAGTACTCCTGTTGGATGTGGTTCGTCCTTCTTGGTGGTATGCTGACATTATTCTGGATACCGTGGCTCTTGATACATCACAAAGGCTTGCTGGTACTTTGTAGTAACAATGAAGATGCAGCTTTGAAACAGTAATGATTTGGGATGATTTTTATTTATTTTATTTTTTTTGGTTCAGAAATAATAAATACAATTTTGCTCTTATGTGTGCAGATTCGTACATTTCCCCACCATGCGCAGTATTAATATATACTTTTTATATGTTATTGTTAGGAACCTCCACCAGAGGTCACTGTTCTATCTGTAGTTTTTGTTGGTCGAGTCAGTTTCCCAGAAGGCACCTCAGTCAGGTGATGAGTGCTCACCTGAACTGAGGTGGCTCCTTAAAGTTTCTATAAATAGCAGTTTGTTCTGGGAAACTGGGTTGAGCATTATTTGTATGTTGTTTATGTGTATGTTTATTTGTTTTAATGTTCATATACAGTCATGTGGGCATTCCTTTTTGTTTCTTTAAGTTTGTTTTGTAACCTGTGTTCAAGAGGGCTCTAGTTTAGTTTTCTTTATACTCCTTGTGTAACTGGATTCATGGAGCTGTCCTGTTTCATGTTTAGCTAGGCTGTGTCTCCTCCTGTGTACTGTAAGTACTGTTCTGTGTATCCCCAGTGTCTGCCTTCTTGTCTAGTTCTTTGGTTGTTGCTTTCCTTTTCTGTTTAGGTATTTGTAACCCCATGAGTGCTTAGCCGCTAGTAGGGTTAGCCTCCAGTAGGCTGGCCTCTAGTGGGGTTGACTGCTAATGGTTCTGGTCACTAGTAGGTTAGCTGCTAGTTTGGAATAGCCTCATGGGTGCCCTGCTTCTTGTCTCCTGTTTCCTTTTTAGGTCAGTACTAACTCCATTAGATACTAACCCGGTTAGGTCAGCATCCTGTGTCTCCATATTCCATGTAGCTACTAACCCAACTAACCAGTCTTGTCTCTGTGCCCCTGGTCCTGTCTAGTCTCTGTGCCCATCTCTAGTTCCCGCCATGTCCTGTCCAGCCTCGTCTCTTGTTCCCCTATGTGTCCTTAGTTAGCTCCAGCTCCATGTTTCCTCATCCTCAGTCCCCTGTTAATCCCTAGTCCTTGTGTCAGTCCCCTGTGTTAGCGTGCCGTCCCCTATGTCTTTCATGAGCCCTAGTTTTACTTTACTATTGTTATTTTGGTTCCTTTGTTTGTCTGTTTTGAGTTTATAAATAAAGACTTTCTGTTACACCCCTCTGCATTCATGCTTATAATATATGCCCATGGCAACACGATCAGCTGGTCTAGCTAGAACCACCAGCTAGACTCCATGACAGTTATATTAATTTTTATATATATTAGTATGTATTTTATTATATATTTTATATATATAGACAGCGCATTTTATTTAACTTTATTCACACAGCGTACACACATTTTTTCACACTCTTTTGGGGTATGTGCAGTAAACTGACAGATGGCATTGATGCTTTCACAAATTGCTGTCCACTCACTCTTTAACTTTAGATGTAAGAGTAAGGCAGAATTCTTTTAATTATTCCTTCACACTTTAATACCTCCTCCACAAGCAAAGGGTCTTATCGTCTCTCCAGTTTCACGTTATTTTCAAAGAAATTTTGATAAGATTATGACAGTCTTGCACAGCTCTGTTTTGGGGCTTGAACAGTTGTGATTGGAGCAGGCGGTTCAGGATCACTTCAGAGTCACACATCTATAAGGTTTGTCTATATACATAAAGCTTTCATACAACGGTTACTGATTTTACCATTTCACTTTTCCACTGTTTAAAACTACAAAAACCTGTCAACTACAACACTCACTATGTGTAGCCTACTTTGCATATCTCTCTAACGCTTTCCTAAGAGCTACTTGTTGCTGAAAGTAAAAATAGGAAGCTTTCTAAAAAACGTTTATATTCTCCTATGAACTAAAAATATTTTCAGTCCTAAATTAACTTTGAGTGTGATTCCTAAAAGTGATTGAGATGTTTAGTAAATATGTGCCCTGGACTACCGGGAGGACACCTCCAAATGAGGTTTTTGCAGAGTTTTTCCAGTGTGGGCAGGAATGTATGCAGACAATCATGCATTGTCATGCAAGATCACAATGCCCTTGGACAATAGTCCTCTGCATTTAATCAGAACATTGAGACTTCAGCTCTTCAATAAACATCTCACTATAATGAGCACTGTTGATTGTTGTACCATTTTTCTGATGATTGAGAATGATTGAGTATTGCATACAGTACTCTACCTTTTACTCTCAGGTTCGTAGTGATGAATCCATGTTGTGACACCAGTAATGATTCTTTAAGAAACCTTTTACCTTACTTAGAGTATTGTAAAAAAAAAAAATAATAAAATAAAAAATTGCAGACACCCAACGCTTCTCTTTATGCTGCTTCATGAGTTGTTTTAGCACCAGATACACTCCCAGAATCGCTGCTCTTATTTCTTGTAAAACACCAGTGGGTTATACATTTTTGCTTGCACCGCAATTACAAACAAACTGATGTAACATGTTTACACCTGCACAGCAGCATCTGGGGAGAAAGTAGCTTTAAACAGAAAGTGCTAATAAGCCAACAGAAGTTTTCAAATAATCAGAGTTCTGATAATTTCTGTATATGTGGAAAATAACAGGAAAGCTGTTATGTGCCAGATTATGTCAAAGTGTAACGATCAGGAACAGGATTGCGATTGAAAAATAATACACATATGACATTACCATCTCATAGACACATTCGATTACAGCGGAAGAGGAACAGACCAAAAAAGGATGACTTTTGTGACAAGTTTATGTATGGTTCTGAAACTTTTATTAACTCTGTTTGAACAACGAGTTAATTTTGACCAACCTCCAGTGACTTTTGAACGAGGGTTAGGGTCAGGGTTGCACTTATTATACAATAAAAAAGGCACTGTGACTTTCTTCACTAAGAAGTCTAATGATTTTTGTAGCTAATATGGCTAAATGAGGTGCTGATGCTACAGTAGGATATCTGCATTTCATTGATTACCGAACTCTAGCCTCATTGAGTAAAATCAGTGTTACTGAGTAAAATCAATGTTATTTAAATTAATTATTTAATTAAAAATTCATTACTTAGTACTTTAAAATAAGCTATTAATAAGCTACTTGTTCAAAGTAAACAAACACCTGCACCAATAGATATTAATTAGAAAAGGTAAACTGAACATATTACTGAGATTAGTTAATATTTTAACCAAATGGTGTAAGTGAATTTTAACTCGCTGGAGTAATTTTTAGACAAAATGTAATCGTTATGTGATGTTTACCCTATAATTAAGAAACCTGACCTTGACCCATGTCAGATGTCCAACTATATATTTTTAACCTCTCCTTTATCTCCAATATCCTAGATAAGGTTGTAGCACAACAGCTATATTCCTGTCTACATATGAATAGCATTTATCAGTCAGGATTTACACCTCATAGCACAAAGACAGCACTGGTTAAAGTGGTAAATGCACAGCTTATGACACCGTTGATTACATTATTTTCCTTGATACATTAAAAATGTTGTAGAAGTTCAGGGAATGGCCCACTCCTCAGATCTTCGAATTATTTAGCTCAGGATTCGACTGATCGTTATCAGTTTGTAGTTGTAAATGCTTTGTTTGGTGTCCCATATGATTCTGTTTTAGGCCCAATGCTATTTTATATTTACGTGCTACCCCTGGGCAACATAATTCGTAAGCGTAGTATTAGTTTCACTGTTATGCTGATGACACACTGTTAGATGTTACAATTCCACAGTCTGAAGTTATCTCAGATCACTATCTTGTCTCGATTAAAGCGTGTCATAGTAATAATGTATGCACAGCACCGCGCTTCCACCTTAAACGTACATTTACATCAAATACCACACAGAGCTTTATCAATAATCTTCCAGAGTTATCAACTTTGATTGGATCGCCATCTGACTTCACAGAACTCGAACAGGCGAATGAATATCTAGAGTCAGCACTTCGTTATAGCTTAGATAATGTAGCTCCAGTTAAAAGGAAAATGATTAGAGATAAGAAACTCGCTCCTTGGTATACAATGACCACACACGTGCTTTAAAACAAACCGCTCTAAAATTCAAACATAAATGGCGCCATACTAAATTGTTAGTATTCAAAATAGCTTGGAAGGAGAGCATCCTGAACTATAAAAAAGCTCTCAGTGATGCTAGATCAACGTATCTCTCCACTCTTATAGAAAATAACAAAAACAACCTAAGATTTTTATTTAATGCCATAGCTAAATTAACTAAAAACAAGACCACTGCAGAAATCTCCACAACAACATCATGCAGTAGTGAGGATTTCATGAACTTTTTCAATAACAAAATCATAAATATTAGGCAAAAAATTCTGGCTTTGAAACCAGACAATTTAAATAATTCAGATGATCTAACCACATCACATCAGAACTTAGAATACTTTACTCCCCTTGAAGCGAGGGAACTAATTTCACTCATCTCTTCTTCAAAATCGTCAACCTGTATATTAGATCCTATACCGACACATTTTCTCAAACAGATAGTACCAGCAATAATAGAACCCCTGTTGAAAGTAATTAACTGTTCACTCAGTAGTGGGTATGTCCCCAAATCCTTTAAATTAGCCGTTATTAAACCGCTAATCAAGAAACCTGACCTTGACCCTTGTCTGCTTTCTAATTACAGGCCGATATCAAACCTTCCCTTCATCTCCAAGATTTTGGAAAAGGTAGTATCACAGCAGCTATGTTCACATCTACACAGAAATAGCATAAATTAACTGTATCAGTCAGGATTTAGGCCTCATCACAGCACAGAGACAGCACTTGTTAAAG
>JAAGKR010014329.1:0-11953 GCA_011419295.1 Clarias macrocephalus
TTTATATATATATATATATATATATATATATATATATATATATATATATATATATATATATATTAGGATACTTTGATGTTAAGGAGAAACACAGTCCTTGTAATGCTCTCTACTATATTGTGCTAAAAGTTTCATTACAACTTTATGATGGAGTTTGATTTGAGAGTTTTAAAACAGTATGCTTTAGCTACATGCTTGCTTTCAAACCCAGCTCAGCTTCCAGTGTGTAGCAGTTTTTATTTCCTGATTTTTAGAGGCAGGATATAAATTTGGTTAGTGCTTGATGTTTTTTACACACCCTTGAGCTTAAAAACACACTTGGGAGAGTGGAGATCTAGAGTGGACTTAATGATTAATGATACAGTATATCTTGATGATAAATGAGGGGGAGTTAAAAGGTGTTTATGCGTGTGTGTGTGTGTGTGTGTGTGTGTGTGTGTGTGTGTGTGTGTGTGTGTGTGTTTGTGTGTGGAGTAAATTCTTATACATACTGTAGAGAGTTTAATGTTTTCGGGCTGTATAGAGAATTGAGTTATGGGGTGAAGTGTGGTGTTAATACTGAAAAGGTGCACATCTGTATTCAGACCTCGGATGTAACTACAAAAAGATGAACAAAGGAGCAAATGCAACAATGCATCTACAGAGTTAAATCATTCATCCTTGCCCAGTGTCTGTATGGTCCGGATACAATGGAGTGAATTAGTACTACTACTAGTTTCTTTATATTTTGATGATTCAAATCAACAAAATAATGTGTATGACATTTTAGATCATGGCCACTTCGCAAATCTAAATACAGAAGGGAAAAAATGAATGAGCTAAACTTGAGATTTAACTGTAGCAGATCAGTGTTTAGACAGCTTGCCCTTTCAGTTGTGGCCGCAGTAAGTAAAAAAAAAATTACATTATTATTATTATTATTATTATTATTATTATTATTATTATTATTATTGTTATTATTATTATTATTATTGTTGTTATTATTATTATTATTATTATTATTATTATTATTATTGTTGTTGTTGTTATTACTTCAATTATGTGATATATAATACTAACTATTATTATTATCATCATCATCAAATGTATGCTTTGATATATTATGAAGGACGTTCGAGTGAAACAAGGACTTTTAATTATAGCAGGATAACAGAACAATGTATGCGGGTAAAAGCTACCTTTTATTCCTACACCATTGCACTTATCCCAGCATTTCATTAGTGCTTGGATACCATCAAGATTGAAAGATTTCTCAGTACCACACACTCATAACTGGAAGTCTTCAAGTCTAAAACACTGGCCTCCCAGGAACCCCTTTAATGGTCCAAACTGGTTGTAAAAGGCTTTGATTAAGGTGAGGACTGTAGTAGGCGAGTTTCTGTAATGTGCAAGTTGTATTGGTGAATGATTGTGTGTACAGTTCACACAGACAGATGTGTCACTTCTGAAAGTTGGCAACAAGTTTTGTGTTGATTTTCAAGGATCAGGCATTTTTTCAGGGGAATGACTGCAGTGAAGTCCGCGCTGACTCAGCCAGAATCTTCGTTCACGGACATACAGCCTTTAAAATGTTTACATCATTCAAGTGCTTTACTGCGGCTAAGAGTCTCATCACCGTGCTGCGCTTGAAGACTTCTGTAAATGTCACTCGGTTTTACGCCTTCATTCACATATATATATATAAATATTTAAGTCAACAACCATGAATAGCACCCTAAGTGCATGCAGGAGTGTTTGTGATGGTTGGTATATGTCTAGTCTATCTTATTTTAGGACGATGACCCAGACAGTTTAATATCTAATCCCAGTGACATTGCTCAACATGTGAATCAAAATAAAACCTGCATGTGAAATGAAGGACATGGATGAAAAGCAAGTGCTACTACAACTACCAGCCTATATTTGAGATCTTTTATTATATATCACTGATGGCTCTTCTCTCATGCTGTGTTATTCCTGACCTAAATGATGAATAACTTTGATTTATTTTAATGTGGCATTTCACATCATCATCATCATGATCTTTTCATTCAGTGGTTAGAAAGGCTGTAATTTGGAGTCAGTTTCTCAGTGGATGTCATCGCTCTAGGCTATCCAACATGAGCTCATGAATCATCATTAAACTCGTATTATAGAGATCACATCATTGAGACAGATATGGAAGAAAGAACAGAGTTGAAGAGATACGTAAGTGTCTACATAATATTTTAAATTAAACCTGGAAATAAAATCCAGAATTTCCTATAAACATTTTCAGTACTTGGGAATTTACATGTATATGGGACAAACAAATAAACAAACAAACAAACAAACAAACAAAAGCAGATAAGTGTTCTTATTCATGTCCATATACAGTACTTGTTTGACAAGGATCTCAACACTTACATTTGTGTATTGTCCACATTATTAGGAACACCTGTACACCTACACACTACACACTTTCAGTGTGTCTGTGCCAATCACAGACTCAGACTCCTGCTTTTGGTTGACAGGAGTGGAACACGATGTGTGACGTGTCCTTCTATTATATTTTAGCCCAAGGTTTGAACTTTTGTGCGTGCTGAGATGCTTCTCTGCTCACCATGATTGTAAATATGCGAGTGCTTACATGAGTTACTATATTGTTCCTTGCAGCTCAAACCATCTGGCCAATTTCCTCTTATCTCTCTTTTCGACGGGGCATTTCCACCCACAGAACTGTCGCTCAGTTGTTTTTCACACCATTCTGACATTCAACTCCAGAGAATGTTTTTGTCTGAAAATCCCAGGAGATTGGCAGATTCTTTCATTCATTTCACTCATTCATTCATCTATACCACGTGTCCTGTTGCAGAGTTGGGGGGGGGGGGGTCTGAAGCCTATCCCAGGGCACTTTGGGCACCAGGTAGGGTACACTCTGGACAGGATGCCAATCCATAGCAGGGCATGCGCATATACACACACACACACACACACACACACACACACACACACACACACACACACACACACACACACACACACACACACTACGGATAATTTAGGAACACAAATTATCCTTATCTGCAGGGAGGGAGGAATACCTGTGGGAGGAAACCAGAGCACCAAGCATGGGGAGAACATGCACACAGACTCCAGGCGGAATTTGAACCCTCGACCCTGGAGGTGTGAGGCCACAGTGTTACCCAGCAGATTCCAAAATACTCAAAACAGCCAATCTGACACCAACAACCATGCTGCGGTCAAGGTCACAGAGATTTTTTCTTCATTCTGTTATAAATGAACATTAACTGAATCTATTGACCTATTAAATCTGCTCATGATTTTACACAATAAGCTGCTGCCACATGATTGGGTGATTTAGATAACTGCATGAATGGGCAGGTGTAGACAGTAGGTGTTTCTAATAAAGTTGACTGTGATTGTATAATCTGAACATACAGTAATCCAAAATACACTGAGTAATTTTAAAGTTTCAAGAATGTGTTATTTATTTAAAAGAAGAACAAAAAAACATAAGAGAGAAAGAGGAAGGATTTATAGTAATATTGTCCGTCCATAATGATGATTAAGAGTTGTTCTGTCTTTTCTTTCATTTTGAATATTATTGTAGTGTGGGCACACATCTACAGTATCATTCCCCTTGAATCACCTGCCCCTCTAAGCTGTGTATGTGTGTATTAGAGTGTTTACACTCTACACCATTTCTGATGCATCAGATGGCGCATGGTTTGTCATGACATCATGCTCATAATCTTTCTCTTTAACAACCTGTTTAAATCTGGCTTGTCCAGATGAACAGAAATGCTAGAAATGTGTATAGAGCAACACAATGCCTACATTATTATGTGGAAGGGAAAAGCTCATTTATACCTCCTTAGTGCACTTTTAATATCCTACAAACTTGCTCATTGATGGAAAATATATTAGATCACCTGCTTTTCCTTACAATAGCCTTTTTGTTAGGATGTTTTAAACAGCAGGCATTGCGCTAGTCTTGCAGTACAGTTGTGCACTATGTGACCAGCCTTTCTAATGCTTGTGCAAGCTCTGAAACACATATGGCATGTTTTAATGTCGTAATGAGAGAGGGCCTCTGGTGAGGCATTACAGCGTTTGCAGGAGCGTCGATGCTCTCTGCTTTCCTTCAGCCCGCTCAGTGGCAACAGCTCATCTATATTAAGATGGAAACTGTAAACAGCATGGCTTTCAGTTCTGCACACAGCCCGGAGGAGTATATTGAATTAAACACCACTGCAGTGGTCACATGACCGAAATCATTCATTGTTATCTGATCTGGGCTCAAATGGGGAAAGAGAATGATAAAATGGTTGAGCTAGTCTCAGATTTTCTGCCTGACCTTCTGATGCCCTCTGGGCCACACTCATGCATAACACACACATCGAACTGGCAGCAGAGAAAGAAAGATAACGGTTGTTCCTGTTAGATTTGATGGAGGAGGCAGCCCTGGTGCGGCATTGTGGAGGACATTTAAACAAGAAATAGCTTATTGGCCGAGCAACAACAACAAGCTGCTGTTTTGTGCTCTTATAATCAGGGACCTTTGCACACATACAGATGGGACACATTAAATATAAAACAAACTATAATTGTGTTTGTAAAGTGTTTGACCACTATGAGCTACAAGAACGGTTTGAAATGGAATTGTACTGGGAGGATGGAGCACACCATACCATAGCAAACAATACTGTTGTATAGTAATACACACTATGCTATACTAAGATATGCTATGCGATGCAATACTATAACAATATTAAACAACATGACATTATTCTATACAATGTAGTCCATATTGTATAGTGATAGATTAAAATGTATACTATCCGGTCATATTATTTTATACTAAGCTCTCCTAGACAACACTGTAGTATGCTATTTCTATAGGCCTTGTATTACAATACAATATTGTACACACATTATATCATGATGTCATAGGATACTTTATACACAAGGGGTGTTCAAGTCAATATGGGAAAATTCTCGTGCATGAAGGGGTAAAACCAATTGACATTTACCTAATGAGACTCTTAGAATCAGTAGAACATTTGAATGGTGCAAACAGTTTAAAGAAGGCTGTACGGCCATGAATAACGATCCCGCGAAAACATTGCAGTCATTCATCAAGTGGAACTCCTGATCATTGAAAATCGACAGATAATGTGTGTCCTACTTGCAAAGGAGATGCATCTGTTTGTAGGAACTGTACACACGATCATTCACAAATATCACTTGTACATTACAGGAACTCGGCTGTGAGTTATTGCCACACCCCCCCGTACAGTCCTGACCTCGCTCCAAACCATTTCGACATGTTTGGGCCATTAAAGGGGTTCCTGGAAAGCCAGCATTTCAGGTGTGAAGAAGGCTCCGGCATACTCATGGCTCCGGTGTATTGGGCAAACTTTCTATCTTGAACATATCCAAGCACTAGTGAAATGCTGGAATAAATGTATCATTGTAGTTTATTATAATATGGAATTATTATATTATGGAGATATAAAGGTAGTTTTTACTGTCATAACTGTTTTCTGTTATTCTGTGTAATCAGTCCCAGTTTGACTTGAACACCCCTCATACTATGATTTGCTATACTATGTGGTACTATGCGTTACTATGCGTACTACACTATAGAGTATATACTTTTCGGGATCTTTAGTAATTTATTACAATTAAAAATGCGTATTTCATTACGAATTCAGCTAAGACAATGTAAATCTTACTTACTTATTTCATCCATTTATTTTAACACTTAACATACTGAACCCATGTATTCTGTTCCTGAATTGTGATTGGACAGGAGAAGTGGGACAGCTGAAGGATAAATGCCTCTCCTTGATGGACGAGTGTCAGACTTTGAGAAACGACAACCAGCATCTTGCTGAGAAACTGCAGCTGCTGGAACAGCAGAGAGACAGGTGAGTGGCCATGATGCCTGTCAATCAAACAACCACAGAAATCAGGCAACTAAGAAACGGGGGGGGATAATGACATTATATTGTATTATACTAAAGCAATTACAATATCATCACTGGTGGTTCAAAGTTCTGGTTTGTTTACTGATGTTAGACAGGCACTGAAACATCATGCAGTTCATCATACCATACTGTGTGGTACAGAAAAACATGTTTTTAATCCGGACAGATGTGTGTTTTTTTTCTTTTTCTTACAGACAAATTGATGTGTCTTGTATAACCACACTCAAAACAGTTTTAGGTAAAAAAAAATATGCTGTAAAATAAGCTTAATTTACTACTTAGCGCCATTAGCTCTTTAAAACAAATCTTAGCAAAATTCCTGTCAGTTTAGCTTATTCATGCTAGCTGGCTACCCTTGACTAGTAAGATTATGGATATTTATTAGCATGACAGTTCCCTCAGCAAATCTATCAGGTTATCAGCTAGCTACAGTAGCTAGCATTGGTGTTACATTATTGTTATCAACATTTAACTCAAAACCCTTTGATTATTATTGTCAAATTGTTAGCTAGCATTTCATCTTTATTAGTTAAGATTGTAAAAATTTATATGAATTGAAATCCTCTCCCTGCCCATGTTGTTAGCTAGCTTGCAAGTTTTATTAGCATGAATAAAAATTCTTTGAGTCATACTGCCAAGGGTGTACGCTAGCTAGCTAGTTTCAGTCATGAAGATTACAAACATATGTAGAATGCGATTGTAAATCCTCTCCGCAATACCACAACATTAGTTCACATGCTAGCTGGATGACAAAACAAATGGGCCTTAAAGACCTATTTTGCTTTTCCTTTCAATATCCCTATGCACTCAAAGAAATGTTTCCAAATTGCTGTGTTGGTTTCAATCAAAAATGCCACATGCTGCGAAACAAAGTCACGTTACGATTAACCACACTCCGTGTGGGACAACAAGAAGTCAAATTCCTTCATGCAGCTCTGTCAAAGCATTTACAATAAAGACATGAAACACTGAACAGATTCTATCATCCTCTGTGTAATACATATAGAGAGACATGGGAGAATTTAGGAACTGTCTACGATCACTCTCAAATGATTGCTCTGACATGTTTTTTTATACCAACATTGTGAAAAAATTCTAATACAATTACATTCTTTTCAGTAGAAGGACCAGCTACCAGTTTAAGTATTGTTACTATAGTAATACCCCAGTTGGCTGAATGTAAAAGTAGTAAATAAGTAAAAGTAAATCAAGTAAAATTTAGATAGAGCGTCAAGTGTCAGGGAATATAACATAGTATTAACATGCTATTTCAGATATTACCATTATAGTCTCTATCGGCCCTACCAGGGTAGATAATATCACACTTGATAATATTTGGTACCATGGTGGTATATGGTACTGTATGTACCACTCTACTACAGTTCAGCTGGTATGGTATGTTTGTACATAATGTACCATATTATGAAAAAAAATATTACAAAAAGTATAAGAAAAAAAAGTATATAAAACCTACAGTGACATTGTATCCCAATACATACACTTCAATATGTCATTGGTTCCCCTTTTTTCTCTTCTTGGGAGCTGGCCACAAGATTTTAGAGTGTTTCTGTGGGAATTTGTGCCCATTCATTCTGTAGAGCATTTATAAGGTCAGGCAATGTTGGACGAGAATGCCTGGCTCGCCATTTCTGTTCCAGTTCATCCCAAAGGTGCTTGATGGGGTTGAGGTCAGGGCTCTGTGCAGACTCACTCACTCACCATGTCTTTATAGTCCTTGCCTTGTGCACTGAGGCACAGTCATGTTGGAATATAAAAGGGCCTCCCCCAAACTGTTGCAGCAAAGTTGAACGCATCGCCTTGTCCAAGATGTCTTGGCATGCTGAAGCAATAATATAATAATTAACAGACAGCCAAATACTTTTGTCCTTATTGTGTATGTTAATACTGGCATGATGCAGTACAGGCATTACCATATTAGATACCTGCTGAATTTTGGTAGACATGTCCTACCCAATAATTATCATAATATAAGTACCATGACATTGACCTTGACATTGAAGTATTGTGGATTAACCTTTGTAGGGTACCAACTGTAAGTAACATGTCCCTTGAAACGATACTACAGGGGAAAGATACCCCCTTGGAAAGATACTACAGTGGCACTACAGTTTTGGAAAGTAAAAAACACATGGTATAAGTTGTGTCTTCATCCTCCCTGTATAAGAAAAAGTGGAGTTCAGTATCATGGCACTCAAACCACATCTAAGCCAAAAGTTAATGCTAGCCATGACCTAGCCTTCAAATTTCCCAGATTCCAATCCGATTGATCATCCATGAGCCAGACAAACAAGCCCGATCCATCCTGCACCTCGTAGCACCCAAAGGATCTGCAGCCATCATCCAGTTGCCACACATGACAGCACACCCACTGAGTCCATTTGGAGCCACGCCCAAAGGAGCTGAGCCGTACAAGGGGAACCCACACAATACTGGGCTTAATGTTTTTGGTTTTTACAATGGCTTGATTATATTCAAAAAGTTCCGTTACAGTGAAACTCTTACTCACGGACTGTAATGAGAGTACGTGTCGTTCTTTTCTGTCCACCCTTGGCTGATGCCTTTGTGAGATCTGTGGCAGACGTTTCTGTAGTAATCCTCTTCAGAGTGCAGGAGTTCAGCGATATTCAAGAGTTTTTTCTTAATGTTTAAAAGTTTGGTTTTGAGGCTTAGATCATGTGACTGAATTACCATTCTGTTCTCATCCCTTGTGCATACTGTGAACTGTGTTAAGACTCAGTAGATTCTACTGAGAGTGAATTTGATATGCATGTTTAAGTTTTTTTTTTAAAACCGTCACTTAAACAGAATGACAAAAAAAAAAAAAACTGTTGATGTTGTTAGATGTTATTTTGATGTACAGTACAGACCAAAAGTTTGGACACACCTTCTAATTCAAAGAGTTTGAATTTGTATTATGGCAAGAAAAAAGCAGCTAAGTAAAGAAAAACGAGCGGCCATCATTACTTTAAGAAATGAAGGTCAGTCAGTCCGAAAAATTGGGAAAACTTTGAAAGTGTCGCCAAGTGCAGTTACAAAAACCATCAAGTGCTACAAAGAAACTGGCTCACATGCGGACTGCCCCAGGAAAGGAAGACCAAGAGTCACCTCTGCTGCGGAGGATAAGTTCATCCGAGTCACCAGCCTCAGAAATCGCAGGTTAACAGCATCTCTTGCCCTAAGTCTCCCGCCTCTTGCCCTAAGTCTCTTGGGATAGGCTCCAGGCCCCCATGACCCTGAATACAGGATAAAGCGGTATAGATGATGAGTGAGTGAGTGATTTTGGTTGGTCTTTGTCTATGATCAAATTACCTAGTACAAGTTACCACACTCTGTAAATGTCTTGCTCACCAGCTCACCTGCTCTACTGCCTTCTTTTCTCTGCTCTTAGAGAAGAGAAAGATGGTCAGAGGGCGGACAAGGAGCAGGCAGCGAAGGCCGAAGTCTACATGAGCATAATGGAGATGGAGCAGAGGAGCCAACAGGTGGAATCGTGTATTCAGAAGAACTCGAGTGATGACAAGGCTGTGAATCCTGAGGAGAGCAGTGAGGATCTGACTGAGGTGTTCACTCTCCGTGACCAGCTAAAACAGGCTGAGGAGAGAGCTTCCCAGGTCCAGAGAGATGTATGATCACCTTACAACCACCGAATTACTTTTGAGTGCAAACGTTTGCACCTCCTATGGTTTCTTGAAAATATTCTTTATGAGTGTTTAAACCTACAACTCCGTTACTTTCTTTCTCAGTGTGAGGGGTTAAAAGGAGAACTTCTGGAGCTGCAAGGACTTTATGAGAGCAGTCAGAAGGAACGGGCTGAGCTGGAGGCAGAACTACAGCGCTGCAGGGCGGAGCTTGATAGGCTGGCAGGACGGAAGGCACAGGTAAGTACGTGAAACCTAGTTAATGGTTAATGAAAAAAAAACTCCTCCTTTAGAAGGGTTTTGCTTGTTTAGGAAGAAACTTACAATATGACAATGATATGAAACACTCAGTGCAATATTCAATGCTAACATGCGTCTGCTTGTACGCTTGCAATAACGGTCATCAGTGAAGATTCTGTTTCTCAGTGTCCGTGTCGTTCAGATCACGCCCTCATTGATTAAGTCTGTGTGTCTCAGCTTGATCAGCTGGTCACCTTCTCACACACATTAATTGTGGGCTTTATGTTTTCTGTCTCAACTTGTCCTCTTGTGTGTGCTTTAACAGTCTAACAATGTCCTTATAAAGCCATGAATCAGATATTAATTCTTCTTTCTCGATCTAGCTGCTGATTTAATTCCCCTTATAAATCCTGAACATATTTCTTTTTTGTGACTTTCGCTATTAGTATCTTAACCTACCCTGCTTTACTGTGAAACACAATTTATTTGTTTTTTGCTTTATGTCCTTAGGGTGTACTAACTTTTGCACATACAAACGGAAGCTCATGTGTGTCTTGCACATATTGTTCCTGGGCTTTATGTTTTCTGTATTAATTTGTCCCTGTGGATGGTTTTATAGGCTAATATTTTAAGATATTAAAATCTTATTTTAACTCTTATAACAAACTTAACTTAAAATAAATCTGACAACCAGTTTAACTTTCCTCAACCATACTAATGCTTGTGTACCAATGTGCACTAAAATAATGCACCATACTCATGTCCCTGAACTCAGATTCAACATTCCGGATTTTTAATGTCAGGAATATTTAACTCCAGGAAAGATATTTTGTCCGTCCAGCTTGAGGACTTTGTCTCACATCACTCGCTCGCCCTCATGGTGCTGCTGTCATCATTCTGAGCCTGCTTACACTGTGATGCTGTCAGGGTTCCTCTGCTAGCATGTACTAATTATACAGTGTGGATCAAGAACTTTAAATGGCCTTTGACCCTAGATGATTGATGGGATGTGTGTAAAGTCTGCGTCTTGTAATTTAACCATCACTGGGGGTCATGTTCTAATAGCAGTGTTTTTTTTTTTCTTTCTGTTTTCCCTTTCCTGTGGTCTGCCATTGCTTCATTTTGTTGCTTTTTAACCCCGGTGTGACCATACCCCCCTGCAATCACCACACACACACACACACACACACACACACACACACACACACACACACACACACACACACACACACACACACACACACTGTGCAATATAAAATTTTGAACTAATTAAATGTTTCCTTATAAACCTGCTGATTGATCTATCTATCTATCTATCTATCTATCTATCTATCTATCTATCTATCTATCTATCTATCTGTCTGTCTATCTCTCTGTCTGTCTGTCTGTCTGTCTGTCGATCTATCTATCTGTCTGTCTGTCTATCTATATGTCTGTCTGTCTGTCTATCTATCTATCTATCTATCTGTCTGTCTGTCTGTCTGTCTGTCTGTCTGTCTGTCTGTCGATCTATCTATCTGTCTGTCTGTCTATCTATATGTCTGTCTATCTATCTATCTATCTATCTATCTATCTATCTATCTATCTATCTATCTATCTATCCTGTTTTTCCATCTCCTCATTCACACATTTTATATATACACATTTTCTATCCGTTGTAAACCCTCATATTCACGTTGAATTATTATTTTTCTTATGTTTTATATCATGCATGCTGTCTCTCACCTCGTTTTTTTACTCTTTCATCACTTCCTCCCCTCATCTGTCCCTGCGATTCTTTTGTGTTTTATCCCCTCTCAGAACTCCTGTCCTCCATCTGAGTCCCCTGTTCTCTCCATACCCTTCATAGGATTGGTTGTAATAATGGCGCTGATATGGTGCTGCTGGACGGAGCTCTTGTCCTAAACTGGGAAAGGTACGGCGCTTTGCCTTTTCTTTCTCTATGACCATCTCAATTTGACTTCTGGACACACAAAATGAAGGAATGCAATATGTTTCGATGGTAATGAATGATCAGGATTATTGCAGCGTAAATGTTGAATGCTGTACTCTGTTGTTGGGGTTTTAAAGACGTGCACA
>JAAGKR010014330.1:2500-11949 GCA_011419295.1 Clarias macrocephalus
AATCCCGTAAACAGCTCCAGGGTTCGTGGTTCGATCCCAGAGCTTCGGGTTTCTGTACATCTGCTGAGTTTCTTCTGTTCTCTGTGGGCTTCCTCCAGGTTCTCCGGTTTCCTCTAAAAAACAAGCCAGGCGGTAAAATTAGCAAACTCGAAACTACAGTATCATACCAAGGATGTGAATGAGTCTGTGAGAGCGTGTGAGAGTGTGTGTGCATGGTGCCATGTCCCTTACGCGTTTCTATTCCCACTGCAAACCGGACTCAGATGAAGCAGCGAGGGAAGATGAATCAGTTTGCGACTCAGTGTTTATTTACAGAAATATTATATATATGAGGATGTGTTGAGTTTAAATAATGGAAATATGATGAAATTGTCCAGTTATACTGCACGTGGGTTACAAGGCGTAGTGGTGAGCGCCGTTGCCTTGCAGCTCCTGGTTCTGGATCTGTGTGCATGTTCTCCCCGTGCTTGGCGGGTTTCTTCAGGGTTCTCCGGTTTCCTCCCAAAGACATGCGGATTAGGCTAACTTGTGTTCCCAAATTGCTACTGAGTGTGTGAATGTTCTCCGGAGGTCCTACCACAGTTTTAAATGGGAATAAATACGATGGTAATCACTCTTGGTCTCCACGGTCCCTAGGTGTACTACAAAGGTTCCTAGATGGATGGATGGGCTGGTTGTAAACTAGTGTACTCGTGTTTATTGTTAATTCTGCATTTTCCATTCTTACATCTGTTGAAGCAGATAATACATGATTCATTTATTCGTTTAATTCTGTAAATATTGCCACATTATTCCCCCAATTTGCGCCCAATTGTATTTACATACAGTATCTACAGTGTAGCTCAGATTAACATCTAATAAAATATTTTCTCAGCATTTCAGATTACTCCTCAATGGACCACAAAATGAAATACTAATTGATTTTCATATGAATTATTTAATAACGCTATTGATTGTCTCCTTCCTGCCATTTTGCTCCTTAATTTTTCCCACATCTTCCTTTTCTTATCCCACCTCTAAATCCATGAACGTTTAACCGTTCTGTCCAGTTGAGGTCATTTAACTTCGTTTGTCTATAAATCACATTGAAATTACTTGTACAAGTCTACGCAGGGCGTCTCGTTTCATTAGAATCCAGTAATGATGGGAAGGTTGAATCATTTTAGTGACTCGGTTCTTTGAATCTCGTTCATCAAAACGAACAGATCCTTTTTTTGAGTCATTTAGTTCATTTCGTTCTTTTGATCAGAAATAAAATAAAATGTTACATTTTCAATAAACAGACCCCCAACACGTCTACATACACAAATTTGGGCTCTAGTTCCAGTAATGAAAATATTACAGAATGAGCAGCTCACCGTCATATCTTCTGGTCCGAGTCGTTCGTTCTTTTGAGTCTGTTGCACTGCATAGCGTCTATGGGAGTCACGTGACAAAAGAGCGAACGACTCGTAAAGGTAACGACTCATTTCATCTCGTTTCCTGTACATCACCTACGGAGGGTTTGTGATGCTTCGCGCACGCGCGCCCGGTAGGAAATGAACGAATCACTTTCCGAGACGACTCGCTCTTCTGAGTCACGTTAAAGATTCATTCAAAAAGAACGAATCGTTCATGAACGACCCGTCGCTAGAGTCCAGTCAGCTCGCAGTGGCTATAGTCAGACCTACAGTACACATGATGAGGCTTCGGTGCTTCCAACAGCGGTGACTGGCTGCTAAATAAGCTCAGAAATGCTTTACATCGATTTTATGTCTTTTATATCTATTTGCTCTTTATCATGTAAAACAACTGTTACCTGATCGTGTGCACCTGTACCGTGTAACACCATTTATGCTCATTTCTATTACTTTGTCCCTTTGCAAAGTCTGAACAAGCTGTTTTTCCGAGCCTTGCTTTCGGTCTCTACGGTTCTCACTAATTCCTGTCTGAGATATGAACCATAATTTGCTCTGATCTTCTGTGCACGATGGCATTTCTCTCTTTCATCTCAATCAAAACAATGCTGGCCAACAGCAAATAAGCCTGGACAACTCCTCAGGAACTCTTATGAGTTTATCATGGACGTTACAATATGCAAAGAAGTAAATCTGGTTTATTTTTGTCATTTTGAAATAATGATATTGTTCAAATCCACGGAGTATAGGGAACCACAGAACAATTAAAAAGCCAACCAACTGCGGCACTCATTCATTCTGCACCAGATATTTTCCAACCACACACACACACACACACACACACACACACACACACCTTTACTATCCCATATTTAAAAACCCGGACACGACAGGGATTTAAATTCACTCTAAGATGAATCAGAGGCAAGTGATGATCACTCCAAAGAAAAGGCTCATGTATCCGAGGCTGTTTTGGAAGTGAAATTCCAATACAGTTGTACAGGACCACACCACAGCAGGCTCTAAGACAATTAATTAGAATCAAAAAGGATTTAAAAATCATCCAAGGAATTGTTTCAGGTGTGCGAATGTGTAGAGCATGTGTGTGTGTGTGTGTGTGTGTGTGTGTGTGTGTGTGTGTGTGTGTGTGTGTGTGTGTGTGCACGCACTCAGGGCTGCCTGCTGAAACAACCTGGACTAAGAGCACCCTCAAGAGGAGGTTGTTTCAATGTGTGTGTGTGTGTGTGTGTGTGTGTGTGTGTGTGTGTGTGTGTGTGTATACAGTATATACCCTGAAAGCAGATGAAGAGGTTTCATGCTCTGTAATCTGGATTAAATAAAAGAAATAAAGAATGTTGTCGTCTATATGGGAGATCCAGTATGATAAAGAGAACAGAGGAGTGCAGTAGTAGTTTACGGCAAGCTGCTTGAGCCAGTCCTTAATAGTTAATCAGTAAACCCAAAATATCTGTCACTGGTTATACTACTGGGCATTTTGGCCTTACTGGTTTACCTGTAATTTTTTATTTATTTATTTATTTATTTATTTTGAGTCTCACCAATTCAATTGCAAGGCCAAAATGGCTATAAGTTGTAACATTAATAAGCATTTCTGCCTTCACTCTTTAATAGATGAGCATTTTGGCTGTTACTAGTTAACTAGTCCATACAGGTGTTCAACTAGTAGATATAAATAGAGCTTAATATCAGCAATATTAAATAAATGCTCAACCAGCTAACCATAAACTGTAGTGGAAGTACTAGACATAATACACTGCCTGGCCAAAAAACAGTCACCATGTCAGAAAAGTCAAACGACTGGGCTACACAGCAAAGAAAACAACTAAGGATATTTGAAATGACTGGAACTGGGTTAAGAATCTTCAATGACATTATTAAAGCCTGGCAGGATGGTGCCGACCTGTCAACTTTGTGTTGGTAAAAAAAAAAATCATGACTGGAGATTTAATAGAGAAAGTAAGAGCATTTCCATACACACACACACACACACACACACACACACACACACACACACACACACACACACACACACACAGTATAATGAAAACTCACAAGATTGGAACCAAACAGCTGTGTGTCCATACAAAACCCACTTGTTACAAAGGATAATACAGAATGAAAAAATGAAAGATTACACGTTGGAGCGATGGAAAAAAGGTCATGTGACCTGAAGAGTCCAGATTGAGCCTATTCCAGAGTGATGGGCGTGTCAGGGTGAGAAGGGAAGCGCCTGAAGCGATGCTCCCATCATGCATAGTGTCCACTGTACAAGCCTCTGGAGACAGTGTTATGATCTGGGGTCGCTTCAGTCGCTCAGGTCGAGACTCAGCAACGTTATGTGGAGATAAAATGAAGTCACATGACCACCTGAATGTCCTGAATCACCAGCACATCACATCTTTCCATCTTCTCTGATGGTGCGGACATACTCCAGGTCTCGGAGTGTGAAAGAGCGGCTCTGAAGATGAGCGTGAGGAATCATTTTCACACATGAATGGACACCACATGGTATGCTGTAATCAGCTAAAGGTGAAAGGTGATTGAATGCAATCAAGAGTAATCAAGCTGAGTGTGCAACTTTTCGTGTGTGTGCGTTTTAGTGTAGTGGTAGTCGTAGTTGTAATGGTAGCATTTTACCAGGATTCAACATTCATTAGTTCATTTTCCTTTCACTCTTCCTGATGGAAAGTGCCCTAAGCTAGTTATCCCGGACCACAGTTCCCAGCTTCTCCTGGTGGATCCCCGTCCCAAGTCAGCTCTACCGTGTAAACTCTACTGTGGGTTCTGGGTCCATCCTGGAGTCACCGTCCAGTGGGACTTGCCTGATGCATCTCTACTGGAATCTGAGATTATAAGACACCCAACGTTCCTCACCAGGTTCTTCCCAGTTTGGAGAAGCAGCAGGTCCACCAACACACACCAGGCCGGCGAGTTTATCACTGTACCACTGACCCGCTCCATCACTCATGAACCAGATTCTGAGACGATTGGATTATTGTTCAGGACTCGTGTTCATAAGATGAAGTTATGAGTACGCGTTCTGTGTTCTGTAAAGCAGGAAGAGAGTTGCTCATGCCCCTGCTGATTTGTTTTCTCCTATTTCTCCAGTAGAAAGCCTGTTTTGTTTAATCGCTGTGTCATTCAGCCATGGAAATTAGAGTCAGGCTTTATCTTGCTTCAGCTTAAACAGCCCTTTAGAAATGCTGTTTTGACAGTGTTTGTGTACGTTTGTGTGGGAGTGGAAGTGAATTTTTGTTATGTGGGTCTCTTTAGTTATGCTTTAGCTCATCAATGAGCCGTTTTCACAAAGACTTTTTTTTTTGGTACAAGAACAGTACATCCAGGCAGGCTAAAATCACTTCCTGTTAGCCTTGCAGATGATTGTTTATCACGAAAACGGTGGCGTTATTATAACTTTCGCTCAAAGTGGAATGATTTTTCACTTCATCTTTGTCAAGACTTCTAAGTGGAACAAGTCGTTGTGTATGGCATTAATAGCTAACATTTGCATTAAATAATTAATTAATTAATAGATTAGGGCCCAAGCCTTATAACATCGGCACTATGACATCATTGATGCGACACATAAGGTTTTTCTAAGAATTATTATTTGTTTTTGTATGTATATATATATATATATAACATGCAATGGCTCAGGAGCTCAGACGTCACCTGTTTGCTGATGTTCATGACTGTTTTTCTACTCAACAGGAAGTCAGTTAATTTGGGCAGTTTGCACAATGCCCAGGGTCTTTCTGGTGCGCACCGGGAGGTGATGGCGCAAGTGCTTGGGCCCGATCATCGCTGCTTGCAATTATATAAGATAATTGTTGTACTGTAGTAATGCTGTTCATGAATTTTCGTCGACACTTCGCAAAATGGTCTAAACTTTTTACTATGCTGTTGCTCCAGCTGACTAGGTGTAGCGAAAATGATGTTTTGCGTTCAATACAGTCGAGAGTAACATGGAGGATGGTGGAGCTCGACGTGCTGTTTACTGTGTCTGTGAGGCAATGACTGTTCTTAACAGTGTGCTGCGACTATCATTCTGTTGTCCATGTGTTATAGCTATAATTTGCTAACGATAATCACTGGACATTATATTAGGTGGTGGTCCTTCGGCACAGTGGTAGATCCTCCATATCAACCAATCAAGGGAACATGATGACGATACCATCACCAATCAGCAGATGTTATTTTCCTAGGGTTGAAAGTGGAGCAACGCTTAGAGAATTGTGTATATGCATGTCACCAGATTCCTGTAGGGAGAAAGCCACAGGTAGCACACGCTCCATATTTAAGAGCTAATTAGCACGAACGGTGTTGCTCACTGAAAATGCACCAGAACAATGAGGACGTGTTTCACAAGGTAGGATTTGAGACATGTTCTGATATTCGATACGTGTACCTGTGAGAGAGACGTGTCAGATATGTTTTTTTTTTTTTAACACTACTGATATCGTTCAAGAACTGAGCAGTAATTCTGTAAAAGCTGTTCCTGAACAGACACCTTGTCAGACAACCTCCAAAGTAAACAAGGCCTGTACTGAAATTATGTTCATTTCACCATTTCCATGATCAATTATTGTGGCAAAAAAAAAAAAAAAAACAGAAAAAAAAAAACTCTCCATACGGTACATTTTATAACTTGTTTTGTAAACCTGCTTTATACAGTATAAACACATTTGATCTATAACCAAAATGCTTCTGAAATAACAAGAGGAAAATTGGTTTGTTTGGAATTTTGTGCCTATGATTGTTGGTTTGCTCTAGTTTCCAGGATACGTTTTTGCCAACACTGCCTGAGCTCTTCAGAGCTAAAAGTAGCTAAATGGCTAAAATGCATAAGTAGAGTGATAGTGTATATAAATCCATAAAAAAAAAAAAAACATTTTTACAGGCAGATTTTTCCCACCAAACAGTGGAGTCGTCAGTCATTAGTATGGTGAGTGATTTCATCAGGAAATAAGTGCTGTGGAAATGAGGTATGAAGGCAAATGTAGTCTATCAATGGCCACAGCTGTAAGGACAGGAGACGGTCTGGTCAATAAACACTGGATAACCATTTCTATGCTAATTTCTATCCACTAATTTATATGTATTTGGAGGAGCTGAAATAAAACTGGACAATAAAACTACTAATTGGCTTCAGTTTTAAGATATTTGGGTTCATTTTAGGTCAATGTCTGGTCTACATGCGGTACATACACTCACCTAAAGGATTATTAGGAACCCCACACTAATACTGTGTTTGACCCCCTTTCGTCTTCAGAACTGCCTTCATTCTATGTGGCATTGATTCAGCAAGGTGCTGAAAGCTTTCTTTAGAAACGTTGGCCCATATTGATATGAGAGCATCATGCAGTTGATGGAGATTTGTGGGATCCACATCCAGGGCACGAAGCTCCGTTCCACCACATCCCAAAGATGCTCTATTGGGTTGAGATCTGGTGACTGTGGGGGCCATTTTAGTCCAGTGACTCATTGTCATGTTCAAGAAACCAATTTGAAATGATTGGAGCTTTGTGACATGGTGCATTATCCTGCTGGAAGTAGCCATCAGAGGATGGGGACATGGTGGTCATAAAGGGATGGACATGGTCAGAAACAATGCTCAGGTAGGCCGTGGCATTTAAACGATGCCCAATTGGCACTAAGGGGCCTAAAGTGTGCCAAGAAAAGATCCCCCACACCATTACACCACCACCACCACCAGCCTGCACAGTGGTAACAAGGCATGATGGATCCATGTTCTCATTCTGTTTACGCCAAATTCTGACTCCACCATTTGAACGTCTCAACAGAAATCCAGACTCATCAGACCAGGCAACATTTTTCCAGGCTTCAACTGTCCAATTTTGGTGAGCTGGTGCAAATCGTAGCCTCTTTTTCCTATTTGCAGTGTGGAACCCGGTGGGGTCTTCTGCTGTTGTAGCCCATCCGCCTCAAGGTTGTGCGTGTTGTGGCTTCACAAATGCTTCGCTGCAGACCTCGGTTGTAACAAGGGGTTATTTCAGTCAAAGTTGCTCTTCTATCAGCTTGAATCAGTCGCCCATCCTCCTCTGACCTCTAGCATCAACAAGGCATTTTCGCACACAGGACTGACGCATACTGCATGTTTTTCCCTTTTCACACCAGTCTTTGTAAACCCTATAAATGGTTGTGCGTGAAAATCCCAGTAACTGAGCAGATTGTGAAATACTCAGACCGGCCCGTCCGGCACCAACAACCATGCCACGCCCAAAACTGCTTAAATCACCTTTCTGTCCCATTCTGACATTCAGTTTGGAGTTCAGGAGATTGTCTTGACCAGGACCACACCCCTAAATGCATTGAAGTAACTGCCATGTGACTGGTTGATTAGATAATTGCATTAATGAGAAATTGAACAGTTGTCCCTAATAATCCTTTAGGTGAGTGTATAGTACAGTATTATCTGGTCAGCAGGTCGCTGGACGTATTGATTCCTGACTTAAATTCACTGTATACTGTATGCAGTACTGTTCAGAAAACTTTCAGGGTTTTTTTGTTTTTTTTAGTACTTTATTATTGTATTTTCTATACGAAAATAGTTCTGATTTTCTAACATCAGTGTTACAACACAACATTAAATGTTACAGAAAAATACTTTCACATTTTAGGGAAGTTTTAGGGAACAAAAAGGAAGTTGCCGGGTTTTGCAAGCAAAAAAAGAAGCAGGTGCGACAGTCACGGTCCTCAGGAGAAGTCTGTGGGTGGCGCTGTGGGACGCTCAGTAATTTCCTTATAAAACTGCACAAATTGTACCCGAGACTGAAGTGTCCTCAGAGTATCAGCACACCAAATACAAATGCTGACATTTTGTTGCATTAATTACTTTTTTTTAGGCAAAAAATAATTATTTTATCATTTGTTTTTTATTTTTTGAAAGCATGCTTGTTCTAAAGCATGTCTATTTTACACAATACTTAATATGAGATCTCATTCAATATATAATATGTGCCTCTCTGTTTGTCACCTATAAGAAATGTATTGTAAATATTGTAGTATGTGCGATATACTGTATATATAGAATTAAATAAAAACCTAAATATCTTGAAAACTGTAGCCAATCAATAGTCCTGATCAAAATAGATAATATTTATCAGCTTTTCATCTGTTAAATCAATTAAAACATGATGCCTATAGTCAATTGTATTTTTATATTACAAGGAGTCTATAATTAAAATTTTCTTTTAAACATTGACCCTTAATTCCACCAAGCGAAACAGAGTCGAATTTCTGATTTGTTTGAATGTAAACTTTCTGACTTTAACCAAAGCAGATTTCTGATCTACAGTATGTTTAATCGAATAAGATGTTAACACCTAGCAGTTTTCAAAGCTTTTTACATGAATTTTTCCACACACTGCCGTTGGTCCCTAATGCGGCTGAGCCTCTCACTTAGCGCAGGAGCTAGCAACATCCGCTAATCAGAGGTGTAGCAAAGGACAGACGAGTTAGTCCCCCATGGGGGACCAACATAAGTCCATAAAAATGTCAATATACTGTACCAGGAAGGGGTCCCCTGCATGTCCCTGGCCGGGTCGTCCTCCACAGTCCCTGGAATCCCCTCAGAGGCCGACGTTCTACCTTAATGATCCGCTGTTCTCCTGTATCAGTGATCTGATCATCCTGGAATGGGAGATAAAACTGGTCTATATCCGAACGATCAAATGAACAGATGCTCTCTTTGCTGCTTTGCCTTTGGGTAAAAGATTAGTATTCCAGGAGTTTATGATTTGCAAAAAAAAGAAAAAGAAATCAGAATTGATTTTCTGTCCAAACACATCTCATTGTAACAGGGTCGTGCTCTCGCTCTCTCTCTCTCTCTCTCTGTCTCTCTCTCTTTCTCTCTCTCGCTCTCTCTCTCGCTCTCTCTCTCTCTCTCTGTGTCTCTCTCTCTCTCTGTCTCTCTCTCTCTCTCTCTCGCTCTCTCTCTCTCTCTGTCTCTCTCTCTCTCTCTGTCTCTCTCTCTCTCTCTCGCTCTCTCTCTCTCTCTCTCTCTGTCTC
>JAAGKR010014331.1:0-11947 GCA_011419295.1 Clarias macrocephalus
CGTGTCAATGAACGTGTCCGGGTGGAACATTTCAATCTCTGATGTATATAGGGCAATGCTCCTCTCCCTGATCCGTGTCTTCTATACACTTCTTCCCCTTTAGATTCAGGCTCTGAAGGCCCCGCCAGCATCTGTCACTAAGTGCAGAATGGTGAGAAGATTAACACACAGAAGGGAAGTCGGTTAAATATCTGGAAATGAGAAATAGGAAAGGAAGAGGGCCTCTGAAAGGGCAGAGTAAATTAAAGCCACGTACACGCTTCTGATTTGTTGCAGCATTCGATAATGAACAGTAGTTTGTAGGGCTGAGTTGATTCGAGTTTTTATTTCATTTAATCCAACAGAGTTTAATTATAGAGCTTAAAAACTTTTAAAATGTCTTTTCCACTCTCCAGTCTAATAGGTGGCAGTAATGCACAAACTAAACATGATCATATTTTGTGAGCACTGTGCAGAAGATGGGAGCGGTTTGTACTTTCTGTAAAAGCTGTGGTTTATTTTAAAGGAAGTTATCAATTGCATACTATTAAACCCTCGCAAGTTAGCTAAATAACTTAAAGCGTGAATCGATTCTGAATCAAAAAACTGATCCGGCGATTTCAATGGATCTAATTCACCAACAAAAGCCTGATTAAACTGCATAATCGATTTAATTGCAGAGCTCTAGTCATTTGATTCATTCATCTTTTGTCCATGTTCCTGGCCACAAGCTTCCGACTATTAAAGGCTGCAGTCTGATTTGTGCAACGTTTAATTACCAGTGTAAGGAAAATGTTTACGGACTGGTAATGAGTAAAGGAGATCTTGCATGTTTGCTGACTAGGGTATAAGGCCTGTTGTTTGTGTAAGTAAATGGTAATCCCTGGTAGTCACGTCTGGCTTGCGCGACCATGTTGTGACCTGTTAGAAAGATGGTGCTTGAAAATATTGAATGAAAATCACTTCTTGCTACAGCGCTGTTAAAAAGTATTTGCCCCCTTTTAAATTTTTTGGCATATTTGTCACTCTTAAATGATTGAAATCATCAAACAACTTTTAATGCAGCACATACAGTAGATAGCTACGCAGTTTGTAAATAATGATTTTTTTCATTAAGGGGGAAAAAACGCTGCGCAAAAGTTTTTGGAGTGGCCTAGTCAACATCGGGACTCAATTCCGATTGATAGGCTGTGGCATGACCTTCGACAGACCGTTAAGGCTCGAAAACCCTCCAATGTGGCTGAATTGAAACAATTCTGTACAGTAGATCCCCCGATGAGCTCACGCAGGCGAAAGGAGAGGATAGCGCTGTGCTCTGAGTGTGTCACGCCGTCTCCAATGGTGACTGAGCTCGCAGTTTGAAAAGATGCGGTTGATGGCGCCATCGGAAGAAACATGTGGCTCCCTGGTTGGTGGTCGTAGCCTTGATGTGGGATTGTGGGTGTACAGAAGAGTGGGCCAAAATTCCACCAGAGAGATGTGAAAGACTCACTCTTGACCCAAACGCTTGATTGCAGTTTTCGCCAAGGATGGCACAACCCGTTATTAGGTTTGGGGGCAATTACTATTTCACATAGGGCCAGGTAGGTTTGGACGGGTTTTTCCAATTTATAAATGTAATCGTCATTTAAAAACTGAATTCTGTATTTAATCGGGTCACCTAAGCTTAATATTAAAATTCAAAGTGTCAAAAATATGCGATAAAATAGAAAAATCTAATCCTTTTTCACAGCACTGTATGAGTGCTCGTTGCAGAGAAAGACCTAAGAAACAACTTCAGCTACATGAGGAATTCCAATAGTGCTATAGTGAATACGACAGCTAGAAGAGCAGTGCAGTAACCTCATGCTAAAGACTTTCCGAGTACATAAACACGACCGATCAATGAAAATCATTATTATTTTCAAGCCTTCCACTACTACTACAGGTTTTAACACACTTGGGACACAAACAGGAACTCAGTATAGGCTTTGAGAGTACTTGAAAGTGACCATTGAGATCATTTAAGTTTGTGTTATTACCGAGGGACTCGTCAAGCGATGCAGGGTTTCAATCCACATGGAAATATAAGTCACCGGGAAATAATCTCACCCTAACCTCTGGTCTTAAACGTTAGCCTATAAGAGAAATAAAAGCCGCTCGGAGCAACACGCCATTACACCGCATTTAATTCACAGCAACGGTTTAAATCCATCTGATGCGAGTTTAATAAGCAAATAATGCGGCACTAGCAGGCGCAAATGTGAAGGAGTTGTTAAAGCAGCCAGTGTTTAATAGCTCTTGTCCTTCACTTAATAGCGGGAGAGGACAAAGAGAGAAATGAGAGTAAAGACAAAGAACTGGCTAAGGACATGGAGAGCACAGAAGGAAAGGAGTGTTCAGGTATAAAGAGAACAGAAAGGTGAAAAAGTAAAGAGGACGATATACCACCACCAAAAAAAACAAAAAAATCCAAAAATCTTTAGAGAGAGAGAGAGACAGACAGACAGACGGAGAGAGAAAGAGAGAGAGAGAGAGAGAGAGAGAGAGAGAGAGAGAGAGAGAGAGAGAGAGAGAGAGAAAAGCCCCACTTTGTACCTTTTCCCAAACCGAGTAAACATCATTAAAATGTCAGGGGCCAGTAAAACACTTTTATGAGGTAAGCTGCCACTTTCACATGCTTTGTATCATTGGTACTAAAATGCAAGGCAGCCACCTTGATGGACCGAGAGCGAGGACGAATAGAAAAAAAAGATGATGCTAAATAGTGAGCTGGATATTTCATATACTGTCTACCAAAGAGAAATGATTGAAACTAATATTCCAAAACCATGAAAAGTCAGATCGTTTAAATGGCTTTAAATAGCACTCGATGAACATGGATTGGAGACGTTGTTTTGAGACGGCATCGATGTTGTGTGGTTTGAAGAGGAATTCAGCTAGTCGAGGTTGTCCTTAGCACTTAGCAGCCGGTTGACCGGTTTGACCAGCTCTGCCTGTGTTTTGGCAGCTGGTAAGCCATAAGGAAATATGAATGCGCATTTATTTATTTTTTAAATCCCGTCATTAAACTTCTCCCTGCCCATATTCGCCCAATAATGTTTTGTCCGTCGAGTGTAAATCTAGACAGTTTTGGACTTCTCACACATATGAAGACATCAGTGACAGTTCTGAAATGCTAACAGAAGGGGAGAGCTGGCAGAGTTTGAGTGTGTGTCTGTGTGTTTGTGTGTGTGTATGTGTGTGTTTGATCCTTGTGGTATATTTTCAATGAAACCAAAGGGAGTCCTGTGGTACAACTGAATTAGGCAAGTGGCACAACTGTAACATTACATGGCTGCTGGTAAAAACCACTTGTACATTTATACAACGAGAAAAATCCAGTTAAACAATTATTAGTTAAATGATTAATTAATTACTTAATTTGTGTGTGATATACCTTGGAACATATAATAACTTAATTACAGTATAATTATGCACATGTGAAGAAATGCACGTTAAAACACCCCTGCATTTAAATACTCCACTATGGTGCATTACTACTGTTTAACTATAAGTATATTATTTCTTTACTCGTTATCTGCAATTATTAGCGTTTTAATAACAATCATGTAAATCATTGACGGCTTCTTTCCTGTCTCAGTGCTGCCACCTGTTGCTACTCAGCCCAAGAGCGACGAAAGCAAGGTGCTGATGATAATGTTACTGGGTTTCCCAGCAGTCAAATTCATGTACTTATTTGTTTATTTGTTTGTTTTTTTAATAACAAACAAACAAAATCCTGGAAACAGAATTAGCATGCACAAAAACACGACGCAAATTTTATTCTGTATGTTTAGCATGAACCAGTGCGTTACTTTACAGTACATGTTTGTTGTTGTTTTTTTGTGAATGCATACTTTGTAAAAAAGATTAGTTTGTGGTGCAGCAATGATCACTTCATGTCAGGTATATCAGACAAATTACTATTGCTTGTTTTCTGTTGTTCGGACGAAACCTTATTTTCTTTTCTTTTCTTTTCTTTTATTTTATTTTACACCACGGCACGGCTGAATGCTTGAATCTGATTGGTCAGCAGCAGCGGCGGCGGCACATTATTTTGATTATAACACTAGAGCACGGACTGTAGTTCCAGCTGTAACACGAATGATGAGTTAGTATTAATGAGATATGATATTGCTTCTGTAGTAACAGCTAATACACAGGCGCTTACACAGCAGAAGCTCCACGTAATTTAAGACTAATAATAAAGTGCATGTTGTTGTAAAACATAAAAACGTAAGGTGGAGAGTTGGAGAGAGAGAGAGCGAGAGAGAGAGAGAGAGAGAGAGAGATGCTAGTAAGGGGATGACTGTTTATCGCAGCTATAATGGAGGTGAGAACAGAAACTGACTTGTCTCTCAGATGTTCCATGGCATTAAATCTATACTATAAACTGAAAAAGCACACAGTGTCACTCAGTAATGAATTAAACATTAGAGTGTTTGTCAGGCTGCTGGAGACACTTAGTCACTTGGTGCACAAGGCGGGGTACACACACACACACACACACACACACACTAGGGGCAGTTTGGGAACGCCTATTAAACTAATCTGAATGTCTTTGGACTGTGGGAGGAAACTGGAGTACCTGGAGGAGAACATGCAAACTCCACACACTCACACAAGACCAGAGGTGGGAATCGAACCCGTGACCCTGGAGGTGCGAGGCCACAGTGCTAACCACTACACCACCGTGCCACACAATAAATGTACGTATGTCCCAAAGGTGTCTGTTAATCACATATAAGAACAGTCTGTGCTGCGTGTGTGTTATTCGTTATATTAAAAGTTTTTTTTTTTTTTCTGCCAGATCTAGTAGATTTAAAGAGCACTTTTTAAGCCATTCTGACTAAATTAAATATTACCGATAGTTAACGATACTCTTATTAACAAAAAAAAAAAGTTGTTGTTAAGCTATTGCTACGCATTGAACTATGTGACATGCGATAATAATTAATTATCCCAATTAGCCAAAGATGTCGCTCTAATCATGATAATAATACATCATGACAGTGAATCCATACAGCTACATGAGCTCATTGAAATTTATTCATTTACCATGAATACTCAAGTCCAGAAAAAAATAAAATAAAATAAAAAAATTCATGGCTTTGACACATCACTGTTTAAATCACCTGCTCACAAAGCGACGTCTGTCCACTCATCGCCTCGTGTCCCTCCAGAGCCTAAACTAATAACTTAAGGTCAAAAGGTGGAGAAAAAAATATGAAGTACAGCTTTAAAAATCTTAAGATGGTGCTAGTTCACACGAAGCACAAAGATGAAAATATATATAAACATAAACGCTGTAATAGCATCCAAACACTGACATTACTGCGCAGCAGTAACCAGAGATGAATATGGCTGCGTCTCTATGACACCAGGGGTGAGAAAGATGCTCTGCTACACACAACCTGCTGATAGTCAGTATTCAGAGCTTTAACAAAAAATTAAATAATAAAATAAACATTTGTTGGAACGCTCAACAGTGACACATTACTACATATCTGATACCTCTGCTACAGTATGTGAGGGGTTTCGATTCAGGGCCTCCGTTAGAACGATGACATACAGTATACTATAAGGGACAAAGTCTAGTTTTAATCTTCCTCTTATTTTAATTTCTTATTTGCATACACAAATATGTGGAACATGGAAATTATACACAGACACACACACACACACACACACACACACACACACACACACACACACACACACACACACACACAAATACAAACCGGGACTTTTGCGCAGAATAACAGAACACAGTTATGAGAGTAAAAACTCCCTTTATTTCTCTTTATAATCCCCCGCTAATGTACTTATCCCAGCGTTTCTCTAGTGCTTGCATACCATCAAGTTAGAAAGTTTTCTTGATCATGATCAGAAATCCTGGCCTCCCAGGAACTCCTTGTAGAAATGGCTTGGAGTGAGGTTAGGACCGCTGTAGATGGATCGGTTTTATGGCTTCATTCAACAGATATTTCATCATAAGTCCCGGTTTGAATCGAACGCCCCTGCACATTATGGTAAGGAACAGTGTCATCTTAGAGACTTTAACCGTGGCATGCCGTGTGGCTGTTAGTGCCAGATGGTCTGGTCTGAGTATTACACAAACATCTCCCAGGGTTTTCATGCACAGCAGTCATGCTACACCTAATGGCACAGGGGGGGGAAGAAAAAAAAAAAACTCAATTAATTACTCTTTACAACCACGATGACCAGAAAAGCAATTCAGGAGAGCAGCAGAAGACCCAGGCACATTCCACTCACAGTGACATCCAACAAGTCCTCCCAGACCAGACCATTATGCAAATGCCTCTATAGATAATCGCAACAAACAGAGCCCAAGTGTGAACCAAGCATTCACATTAGTGGTCAAGGATAATGAGTCCTGAACAATCTTTAAAAACAGTGATCCACTTTTAAAATTAATCCATGCCTATGTGGGTATTGTATATTTATATAAATAATGTAAAAAAAAATGCAAATAAAAAAAAATTGCTGAAAAAAAAAAAAAAAAAAAAAAGGTAGCATATAAATCACTTATACTTTTAGGAAAAAACATAAATCACTGTCAGCGGACGCCAAAATATCCAGCGTGTACCTAACCTACTGTAACACGTCCCATTTCTCTCGCATCATCCCCAGCCTGTCGTATTTCCGTTCATTTTTAGAACATCGTGTCAAGATTTGCGCTATTTACTTATGGAAATGTCCTCTGGACAAGTGTGTCCGTGGCGAACGAGAGGAACACGCGTGGCCCTGATGTGTCTGTTTTGAATGCCGGAGAAGAAGACTTCAAGACCGTGCACAGAAGATGATTTGAATATACAGCATGCAAATGCAGCAGTGGCTTGAAGGTGACTTTCTTGGGAGTGTGCGTCTGTGTGTGTGTGTGTGTGTGTGTGTGTGTGTAGAGCCTGAAACCGTAGTTGACCTGTTTAGTTCCGATACACGCCTCTAGACAGACGAGACAGAAGTTTACCAGCTCGAGCTCTCAGCCTATTTTATGTTTACTCTTTACTGGTGCGTTGTTTAAACATTGCTTGAATGGTAAATGGTTTAAATGTTTAACAGATAAGGTCGGCGGCCCCCTACTTAGAGTAAACGCTGTTTACAGAAGCACAGACTTAAGCTGGAGCCACTATTTCTCAAGGCGATCTATCGGACACGCGGAGAGCCTCTCGTTTTCAGACGCTGGTCTTCAGATGCCAGACCCGGAACCAATTCGGCCTAATATTTTCTATAAACAGAACGGAGGAGGGCAGGGGTGGAGGGAGAGGCGAACCTGGTACTGAATGAATGAGCCCGTAAATGTGTTTATACTGAAAGAGATTCTAAAAGAGCTTTGGAGGTCATGCAAGCCTGGGATTTAATACTGAAAAAAAAAAAAAAAAAAAAGCAGACTTCATGTTTCAATGCACATACTGTACAGCAGAGCTCAGTGACAGACCGAGCTAAAGGCAAGCAATCTCCCACAAAGTGGCCGCTCTAGTGCAGACTTTGAGATTCCATCACCACACAGGAAGATGCTAATTCAAACAGCACCAAACCTACACGGGCTAAGAACGCGAATCAAAGCAACCGATCATATGACATCTATTACTGTATGCAGTCTTAAAAAGCACAGTTTCTCATTTTAGGATGTTTATTAAACCATGTCTATGGAATACACCATATGTTTAGCAGTGACCAGCAATATACTGTATGGTGCAAAGAGTATTATAAAAAATAAAATAAAATAAAAAAATCATCATCATCATCATCAACATACTCAAGCGCGTTTTAAGAGCGGATTTTAATTCAGGTTTAACAAACCGTTTGAAGACGACAGACTGTAAAACGGACCGGATTTTCCGCCTTAAGGTTTATAACGGTGCGTTAATTTTAAACGATTCAATCAGCCATTCAGTCGGCGCTGATCCAGTTCAGGGTCAAAGTGAATCCAAAGCCGACGCTCTTAGAAACAGAAGGTCTTCGAAGGTTCTCTGGATAGTGAGGTGCTTCGCTACGTGAAGGTGGCGCCGTACTTGGACACCTCTCTGAAACGGCTGGAGAGAGTCGACAACTCGAGAAACCTTCAGGATTAAGACTTTTGTCTCGGGAGAGCGGAACGGCTAAGAACATGAGCTGACAGGAAACCGCTCATATTTACAGATCCAAGACCAAGGGTTGCCTTGTAGAACGTCACATAAGAAGTTCACCATATTGTTTAGGAAAGTATACTGTATATAGAATAGCTGACATGCTTGTTATACAGTATGGAAGGAATAAAACATAACAACAGGATTAAGTTTCTGTTACTGCACCAAAGTGGATGGCCACAAAGTTCTTTATTCCTTCTTTACCATTGCGATTTGCCAACAGTTGAATTTTTTATACTGAATTTAGTAAAAAAAAAAAAAAAATCCATTCGTAGTTACTTTCAGTGAGCCACGGCGGTAAGTTTTAAGTTCAGCATTGTTCCACCTCCAGTCTTTCATTTACTGTATGTCTCATGAACTTAGTAAGAGAATATTTATAGCTTGTCATGTTACCAAGAAACTAGAAGGGCCTCTGTTTAAAAGCAGCTCCTGTGTCAGGAAAACATCAAGTTAAAACCTAACCTCTGACTTGAGATTCTTTTCAAAAGGGGTGAAATAAGTGCCCTTACCGAAAACCTATAACTATAAAACAAACAACAAAAAAAAAATGATCACACAGACATACACAAGCCCCTGTCGAAGTTTCCACAGAAACTATAATGTATTAGGACAAGCACGTTAATGTAAATCTGAGATTAACGTCATGTCAGATAATCTCTGCAGCAGTCTCCAGGAGAATATTAGAAACACATGCACCGAAGTAAAAATGCACGATTCTCCTGGGCATATTAATAATTTTTCTACTTGACCATGATTTTTAGTTAAACTCGTAAATGTGTATTGATGATAGATCGCACCGTAATCACGCTGACCAAACAAGATTAAACCGGAGGCTGCATATCTTCAGTATCAGGACTGACATTCGAGACAGTTCTGCCCTCTGGGCCTGAGAGGCCTCGCTCTGTTTTGAGATGTTTAGCAGCAGACTGTGTACTCTAAGCCCCGTGACTGGATGAGTACTTCCTCCTGCCAATCAAAGCTCAAAAGAGATGTAGGATTGCTTAACCCTCGTGTTCTGTTCACTAGCAACAAATGTCCCATTGACCCAGCCTATCCCTTTTCATTTTAACACAACATAATCAGAACATTTATTTTTAAATATCCAATATATCCTGGTCACATTTTAATGACGTGCCCTATAAATGCCTTGCTTTCGCCTGTGATCTTCTGCACAAGGGGAAAAAAAAAAAAAAAAAACTTTTATTTCACCTTGTTACTCCTGGGTCAGAATGATCTGAATGAAATGTCTGTAATATAAAATGTTCATTAGAAACATTGAGCCCAGTATAAAGATTCATGTTGGAAAATTCATTTTTAGTGGTTTTATTAACAATTTAAATGAGTCGTTTTGACCTGAACTGAACTGTTAAACTGTTAAACAGGAACAAGGTGCCTCTGCTTCTCACACCAAATTCCGCACCATCTTTTTTCGCCTTGTGATAAGCTTACAAATACTTAATGTTAAAAGCAGAATAAAATATAAATAAATAAATACATACATACAAATACATACATACATAAATGAATGAATGAATGAAAGAAAGAAATCAGAAAACAGTACATTACACAGAGGAGTACATACTGTACACTTCAAGTTGTTATCAATGTCCTTTATTAAAACTCGACTTGAATTATGGCCGCAATGTGTAGTATTATTTTTCCTCTACAGATCTCAGGAGTGTAATTTCCTTTTTTGTTTTTTTGTTTTACGTTGAAGTGTGTATACATTTTTGGGCCCCTCTGCACATCTGGATAATTAAAATAAGTGTTATATAAGTAATATAAATTATTTTGATGAAACAGTATGCCGTATTGCAGCATTGTTTTTTCAATGGCCTTAAATTATTGCTTATGTTCTCTGGTAAACCTTTTATTGATAAACGTGGATGATGTAGAACAGGACAATAAAACACAACAGGACTAAGTAAGCAAGTAAGCAATCGCGATGGAAATCAGTAACCATTTTAAAATCGATCAACGAGTTGAGTAAACCAATCCATGATCGATTAAGAATTAGAACAATGCTTCTCGCGCTCGTTGTGTTTCCTGAAAATCATTCCCACTACAGTGCCATTCACTATTACTACCCCCGGAGTGCATACGCATACAGTACATAGAGTACATCTACTAGGATTACTCGCATTGGCATCTGTCTGTCACTGTAGGACAGCTAGTATTTACCCTTTACTCCATGGGACAGATTTTGCATGTCACGCTCTTCATGTTAAGATTTTCCATCGTCGGTGGTTTATTTGGATCATTTTCCCTAAAAGCAAAGTACGCTCACATCCCAGAACAGCCCTTTTTTCCCCCGCAAGAAAATTGTGTAACAGGTCACCTTGAGCTAGATTGTCCATCACTTTACGCAAAATATCGCGAGCATGCGCAGAACACGCATCCATTGCAAAAATGTTTCCATGCAACTGCATGTTTTAGGAATTTTAATTATTAATGACTAAAATTGAATTGATTTATTATTTTTTTTTGTTGCAATTTTCCAATAATGGCATATCGCGCTAGTGTTTTAATCCTCTTACACCTCAGGATTTTGCTAAGGATTTTCACAATATACTTTTTTCAATTATAGTCATATTTAAGCTTGTGGAACATCAGTCTGTGAATTTTTTTCCTGATATCTTACAGTATGTTTGAAGCACTGACACTGAAAACTCATAAATGCTTAATAAACGTTTCCACTCCTGTCAGAGTGTCTGTTAAAACACTGCTCAGCACTCAGAGTTCAACAGTGCTGTGCGTCAGCTACACCAGTCCTATAGTAACGTACAGGATCATATATATATATATTACAGTCTGTACTGTATACAGTATATTGTGCACACACTCGGTCTATTCCTCATGGTATGTGGCCCAGGCTATTTTGTCACGTTTAGGTAGGCAGGTTTGTTCCGAGGGCTACCATGATCGTTTCACGAAGATTAAACGCGAAAATGAGCGGTTGAGCGGTGGAGCGGAATGGAGTGGGTGAGATGTGCAGCGCATGCAGCGCAGCATTGTGCATCTGAAACAACAGCCAGTGTGGAAACAGTGGGGGGAGCGACTTGCTGAGTAGAGTTCAGCGAGTCTGGCGCCGCTTTTTGGACAACAGAAGGAGGCTGTCGCATCCTGTTAGCACTGAGCGTTTTTCTTTTCGCAGGGGAGACGGAGAGATCGAGCCCCGGAGCCATCATTCTGCCGTTCCGATCCTGCTGTTAGCATCAAAACTCATACAGGGAGCGCGTCCTCACAGACGACACCGACAAATTCATAGAAATTCATCTGACAGGGAGAATTTGCCAGCCTGATTCTCATCATTCTGATCTGACCCCACTACTGCTTCCATCTACAATATGGCCTCTAGATGGTTTTTCCTCTTTTCACACCATTCTCAGTTAACCCCTGAGCACTCGCGTGAAGGATATCGGAGAAGAGAACAACTGATATTTTTCAGTGGTCTTGGGAAAACAATGAAAGGCCATTACTACAAAATGAAAACTCGAAAACCTTCTGACATCAAGAAACCAGCACAAAATATGTGCGAGTTGAGTGGTGTTCAAGTCAAACCGGGATTGGTCGTCTCATGGGCAGGAGAATGAAAGCTAAAACTGATTGACATTTACAGAAGATTTCACGTCTGTAAATGACGATTCCTGCTGAAGTGGCTCGGAGCCCACCACGCTCTACAAAACTACATTTAGTTTTGAGTAATGTTGCATCAACTTATGCAGATTATTACAGTCAAGTGCTCGCATCTGCATTGTCACAATTAAATATGTTAGTTCTGCTCTAAAAAAAAAAAA
>JAAGKR010014332.1:0-11946 GCA_011419295.1 Clarias macrocephalus
TGTGTTGTGTTGTGTTGCAGTGTGTTGTTATACTGTTGTGTTGTGTTGCAGAGTGTTGTGTTGTGTTGTGTTGCAGAGTGTTGTGTTGTGTTGTGTTGCAGTGTGTTGTTATACTGTTGTGTTGTGTTGTGTTGTGTTGTGTTGCAGTGTGTTCTTATACTGTTGTGTTGTGTTGCAGAGTGTTGTGTTGTGTTGTGTTGCAGAGTGTTGTGTTGTGTTGTGTTGTGTTGCAGTGTGTTGTTATACTGTTGTGTTGTGTTGTGTTGTGTTGTGTTGAGTTGTGTTGTGCTGTGCTGTGTTGTGTTGAGTTGTGTTGTGTTGTGTTGTGTTGTGTTGGGCTGTGTTGAGTTGAGTTGTGTTGTGTTGTGTTGCAGAGTGTTGTGTTGTGTTGCAGTGTGTTGTTATACTGTTGTGTTGTGTTGTGTTGTGTTGTGCTGTGTTGCAGTGTGTTGTTATACTGTTGTGTTGTGTTGCAGTGTGTTGTTATACTGTTGTGTTGTGTTGCAGAGTGTTGTTATACTGTTGTGTTGTGTTGAGTTGTGTTGTGTTGTGTTGCAGTGTGTTGTTATACTGTTGTGTTGTGTTGCAGAGTGTTGTGTTGTGTTGCAGTGTGTTGTTATACTGTTGTGTTGTGTTGCAGTGTGTTGTTATACTGTTGTGTTGTGTTGTGTTGTGTTGTGTTGTGCTGTGTTGAGTTGAGTTGTGTTGTGTTGTGTTGCAGAGTGTTGTGTTGTGTTGCAGTGTGTTGTTATACTGTTGCGTTGTGTTGTGTTGTGCTGTGTTGCACCCTGCCCTGTGGAGGCTGATGGAGATGTTTGAGATGTTTCCCCACACAGTGTCCCCACTCTCAGCTCCTGCAGTGTCCCTGTTGTGTTGTCCCAGCTGTTCTCTCTCACACAGCTCTCTGGTCCTCACACTAATTTATCCTTATTAATAATAAATGTCTTGTTCTCAGGCTTCTCACCTCTAGCTTCACCTGCCACACTGATCACACAGCTGTGTGTTTCAGCAACTTCAGCTTTCAGTTTTCTTTTCAGTAATATTTTAAAGGAATGAATGGAGCCGTAACGACGGCGCCACCTAGCGGCTTAGAAGCTGGGGGATGAGCGCTGCGGTCTCACCTGTATCTCACTGGCCAAGGCCATGTCGATCATTTGGCTGAACGAGTCGCTGACGTCTGTGAGGATCTCGTGAATCGCCTCCTTCATGGACTTGAGGAAATATTCATCATCAGTGTGGAGACACCTGAAGAACACACACACACACACACACACACACACACACTGCTCTCATTCTCCGAACAACCTATTATTGTGTGTGTGTGTGTGTGTGTGTGTGTGTGTGTGTGTGTGTGTGTGTGTGTGTGTGTGTGTGTGTGAAGCAGTTCCTCACCTCTCAGTGATGACGGTGAGCTCCGTACACTTCTCCAGCAAAGTGGCCTCGTACTGCAGCAGAAACACATGAGAACATTTACATGTGTGTGTGTGTGTGTGTGTGTGTGTGTGTGTGTGTGTGTGTGTGTGTGATTTTGGTCCTGACCTTCTGCATGTGTGTGTTGTTGGTTCTATGAGCGCTGCACTCGTGCACCAGCGAGCGGACGTGACAGTTGGCCCTGACGGCGGTTCCGTGGACACGCTGCCATCGTCCCTTCTCTAGACGCTGGAACATCTTGCCCAGCTCAGTGCTGACAACAAGCGCCCTCTTCAGGAGAGTCTGCAGGTTGTCCCGGGTCACGTGATCACTGGCCACGCCCACCCCGGGGACAATGAGCTCTCCTGAAGAGTCCTCGTCCACACCGAGCGGTTTGGACTGCAGCACACACATACACTCCACCTCGGTCATGTGACGCAGATCCTCCATCCAGCGCTGCACTGAGTCCACCTGGATCACATGCATCCTGATCAACACACACACACACACACACAAAACACACACACACATAATTACAATACACATATGTAATTAAATATTTATCTAAAAGAATTCCTGATATAGTCGTTTAGTTTAAATAACAATGGAGGCGTCTGTGGGTTCGGTGGAGCAGCTGGACCTTCTCACTTAAGAACTCGAGCCTCACAGTTATGGAGTAAAACTGAGTGATTTAAATCACAGCGATCAGTCGTCTCTCTAAAGGTGATGATGTGGATGTTGGACAGCTCTGAGTTTTGGGCGTCATCTCTCCTGCTGAGGTTCTTATTTGTCTGAAGCTGTTTAAACGAGCAAATCACTACAAGATCACATCTTCTCGAGACTTTGTTGTTTTGTGTTGCAGTCAGTGTGTTGTGTTGTGTTGCAGTGTGTTGTGTTGTGTTGCAGTGTGTTGTGTCTCAGTGTGTTGTGTCTCAGTGTGTTGTGTCTCAGTGTGTTGTGTTGTGTTGCAGTGTGTTGTGTCTCAGTGTGTTGTGTTGTGTTGCAGTGTGTTGCATTGTTGTATTGTGTTGTGTTGCAGTGTGTTGTGTTGTGTTGCAGTGTGTTGTGTTGCAGTGTGTTGTGTTGTGTTGCAGTGTGTTGCAGTGTGTTGTGTTGTTGTGTTGTAGTGTGTTGTGTTGTTGTGTTGTGTTGCAGTGTGTTGTGTTGTTTTGTAATGTGTTGTGTTGTGTTGCATTGTGTTGCAGTGTGTTGTGTTGTATTGTTGTGTTGCAGTGTGTTGTTGGGTTGTGTTGTGTTGTGTTGCAGTGTGTTGTGTTGTTGGGTTGTGTTGTGTTGTGTTGCAGTGTGTTGTGTTGTGTTGCAGTGTGTTGTTGGGTTGTGTTGTGTTGTGTTGCAGTGTGTTGTGTTGTTGGGTTGTGTTGTGTTGTGTTGCAGTGTGTTGTGTTGTGTTGCAGTGTGTTGTTGGGTTGTGTTGTGTTGTGTTGCAGTGTGTTGTGTTGTTGGGTTGTGTTGTGTTGTGTTGCAGTGTGTTGTGTTGTGTTGCAGTGTGTTGTTGGGTTGTGTTGTGTTGTGTTGCAGTGTGTTGTGTTGTTGGGTTGTGTTGTGTTGTGTTGCAGTGTGTTGTGTTGTGTTGCAGTGTGTTGTTGGGTTGTGTTGTGTTGTGTTGCAGTGTGTTGTGTTGTTGGGTTGTGTTGTGTTGTGTTGCAGTGTGTTGTGTTGTGTTGCAGTGTGTTGTTGGGTTGTGTTGTGTTGTGTTGCAGTGTGTTGTGTTGTTGGGTTGTGTTGTGTTGTGTTGCAGTGTGTTGTGTTGTGTTGCAGTGTGTTGTTGGGTTGTGTTGTGTTGTGTTGCAGTGTGTTGTGTTGTTGGGTTGTGTTGTGTTGTGTTGCAGTGTGTTGTGTTGTGTTGCAGTGTGTTGTTGGGTTGTGTTGTGTTGTGTTGCAGTGTGTTGTGTTGTTGGGTTGTGTTGTGTTGTGTTGCAGTGTGTTGTGTTGTGTTGCAGTGTGTTGTTGGGTTGTGTTGTGTTGTGTTGCAGTGTGTTGTGTTGTTGGGTTGTGTTGTGTTGTGTTGCAGTGTGTTGTGTTGTGTTGCAGTGTGTTGTTGGGTTGTGTTGTGTTGTGTTGCAGTGTGTTGTGTTGTTGGGTTGTGTTGTGTTGTGTTGCAGTGTGTTGTGTTGTGTTGCAGTGTGTTGTGTTGCAGTGTGTTGTGGTGTTGTGTTGTGTTGTGTTGCTATGTAGTGTTCTGTTGTTATGTTGTGACCCTCATCACAAGGTCGGTGGTTCGGGTCACCGCTCCACCACGTTGTCGCTGTTGGGCCCTCAAGCAAGGCCCTTAACCCTGTGTCCTCCAGGGGGCGCTGTGTTCTGGCGACCCTGCGCTAGCTCGTAACACTCTGGGGTGTGTGAAGGTGAGAGTTTTTTCTTCTTCTTCTTCTTACATGATAAATATTCAGAGCTGTGTTTCCCAAAATCACCGTAACGTTAAGACCAGAGAGTGTGAGAGCTAACACAGAGAGTGTGTGTGTGTGTGTGTGTGTGTGTGTGTGTGTGTGTGTGTGTGTGAGTGAGTGAGATGCTCACTCTACCACAGGATGAGGCTGAATACACCAACATTAACATCAGACTGAATAAAGCCCTGGTCCGGGCCGCACTGCCCCGAGGTTCTGATACAGTCTGGAAAATTCACCAGATCACATGACCTGAGTGACGTCATAAGTATTGGGACAGTGAGGCGATGTCGGAGCTGAAGGATGCGACCGGAGCGTCGACTTTCAGATTATAACTCAATAAAAATGACGCATTCGACATTTATTACCAAACCCCGCCCCAAGCTTAAAAGTAATTGGACAGTGTATCATCATATCACACCAGGATAAGTCAAATAAGGCTGGGGCCATGGTCACATGACCTGAAGGCGGAGCTAAGTGACGCAAACACACATAAACGAACTGCTGTAGACGATTGTCCATCACACACACACGCACACACACACACGCACACACACACACACGCACACACACACACACACACGCACACACACACACACACACACACACACACACTACACCAGTAAGACCAGTTTCCTCCATACGCTTGCACAACACACACACTGGTGAGGACAGGAAGTGGCACACAGACATGACCATATAAGGACAGATCTCCACAAAGGACGCAGAGACATGAGTGTATGAGTGTGTGTCACCTCTCCAAACAGGCCACATATAGACAAACACACATGTTTATTCTCACCTTTAACTCTTTATTACAGAAAACAATTACAATCACAATCTGTTATAATCTGAAGCTGATCACTAAGTTAAAGATCAAAAGGAATTAAACTAAATGTGTGTTTAAATGTGACACTGGACTGAGTGTTAGTGTAGTGTAGTAGAACATGGTTCTGCTTTAGAACACACACACACACACACACACACACACACAGTTCTGCGCTCCTGAGGCTGTTTCAGGACGACACACACACACACACACACACACACACACACACACACACACACACACACACACACACACTGACGGATAAAAATAAACCGATGTGATTTATTCCTCTCCTGTGGGAGTGAAGCCGCTTCACATTATGTGAAATATTCTAACTTGGAAAATACAAAATAAACAACAAAACGTGCTGAATATAGTTAAAAATGATAAAACTCACTGAATAAACAAATAAACAAACAAGTTGAAAGAGAAGCCTGAGATTAAACACTTTCCTAAGTAACATTTAAGTATTTAGTTTAGCAGAGGAATATTTTCTTTGTCTCATTTTCCAGCACCCACTGTACACACACACACACACACACACACACACACACACACACACCTCTGGACTGACACTGTTTGGCAGGAGTGGACTCCATTTAGCCGATTCACTGGGTTAATAAACATCAGGGGTAAAAAGGTCAGAAGCGTGCACACTCACACGCACACACACACACACGCGCACACACACACACACACACACTCAGACGCACACACACTCACACACACACACACAGAACACAAGCACATCACATCAGTGTAATCAGGATTTCAGCACTGAACACTAATTTGTCAATTTTTTTCCTAAATCAAGAAAAAAATTACTCTGTGTGTGTGTGTGTGTGTGTGTGTGTGTGTGTGTGTGTGTGTGTGTGTGTGTGAGAGAGAGAGAGAGAGAGAGAGAGAGGATCGTGGCGGTACATTAGGCACAAACACCCGCTACATCCGTATAATGGCTGTGAGTCAGTGCGAGAGAGAGAGAGATAATATTGTGTAATATTGTGAATAATAGCACAAACTCATCCGTTCTATAATTATTGGCACCCTTCGTGAAGGCAGACATGAATAGTGTTCCCCTGTGTTCCCCTGCATTTGCTTTAGAGACAGTTTTGTCACGATGTGTCTCTGTTCTCACTTTTCCTCTTCAGTTCCTGTTTGTGTTTGTTCTGTCGTCAGTTTTATTATTATTATTATTATTATTATTTATCTTCTACTTTCTTCTGTTTCCAGATTCAGTACTTTGTTTTAATCATTAAAACATGAGATGATTAAACTGCTGTATTTCGCTATTCTTTATATGGACGTTTTTACGAGACGCTGGGTTCCAGTTCCTTTTCTTCCTGTTTTGTTTTGTGCTAAAAGCTAACGCTAACACATAAACCGCTGCCTTATATTCTATTCAGCTTTAAGTGTAAGTGTGTTCAGTGTAATAAACACCTGCGTTCGATCACGTCTTCGGCTCAGGGGCCCTCGTTTAAAAAATTTTATCAATAGTTTAGAGATTAATTAACCAGAATGACGCTTTATAAGCATTCTAAACTCATCTTTACACAGGGTGCCATTACTTCTAGGACTGAGTGTGTTTAGTTTTAAAAAAGGAATTATGTTTTTTTGTTTTGTTTTGTTTTTTATAATGAACATCTGCTTAAACACTTGATTCGGTCTAATGCTGGAGTTTGATACGAAATGAGATTCGCGAATTTATTACAAACAGGCTGAGACAGAAACTAATAAATAATAAATAATAATAAATAAATAATAATGAATATAAAGCGTATAAGAGACGCTTTAATTCTGAATTATAATCTTATATTCTATTCCTGTACAGAGATGTTTATTTTCCCGCCCGCGTGTATCGTGCTCCTGAATAAATAAACTCGGTGTGTATTAAATTACACACTGACAAGCTGCACACACACACACACACACACACACACACAGTGTCCATTGAAGCGCTCGGACAATAGCGAGAGGAAGCGCTGCGAGCTGAATGGCCTCATCAGGATAATGGCTTTGTTTTACATCAGCAGATGAAATCGCTGCTCTTCAGCGAGGAAAGCGCAAATATTTACGCAGCGGCGTGGCGAGGAAGTCAGCACGCACACGGCCTTTATCCTGCTGGCGGCGCCGTGTTTACACTGAGACGGAGCGAGATCGGGTCACGAGAGCGTCACTCTCATCATCAGCACAAACAGCAGACCGAACCGCGCTCAAGTCAGAGCCGGAGACTCGCCGATAAACATCCCGCTCCAGTCTGCAGAGGTTTTACATCAGTCTTATAGAAGTGAAAATTGCTGACTTTAATCTGTTAAATGTTACGCTCAGGTCTTTTCCCCAAAACCCTCACGACCTCATCTGCTCACATTAACGCAAACATTTCAGTCTGAAGCTCCGGAGACAGAAACTTTCATCAATTTACATTAATATGCTTCATCTGTTCATTTACACATTAATATATAACTCTGAAAAATAATCAGTTCTATTGTTGTGTATATTAAAAGGAAATGACATCATCAACACACATCACAATAACCCAAGATCATGCAGGATGTGCAGCGCTTTAATAACTCAAATTAAACAAATTGCATTAATGTTTTGGCTAAATAACATTGGGCTGTTCGGTAACTTTATACCACTCTTGATGCAAAAAAGCAGCACAAAACAGCTCCGCTTTCCTTGATGGTGGACATTCCAGAAGTTTATTTTTTCCAGAGCTGAATTGTTTTTGTTTGGTGATTTATTTCCTACGTTCTAAAACAATACTGTATTCTTAATCAAAACTTTGAAACACATATGATCATTAGTTATATAAATAACAGCAGTGGTTATTTTAAGACACGAAGGTCAGCTGTACTGGAACATTCTTATGACGTGTGTTTGCGAAACCCAGAGCCGGCCCACGGCAGGAGCGAACTAAGCGGCTGCTCAGGGCCCCCGTGGCCACCAGGGGGCCACCAAGAGTGCTATATTACATCAATGGACAATAGGAGTTATACAAAAACACAATATTAAGCGAAAGAAACTACAACAACAATGCAATAAAAACATTAATTATGTTAACGAGCTGCAGGAGCTGAGATGTGATTATTGGAGCTGATTGCAGAGGCAGCAGCACTGCAGCAAACCCGTCATGAATAACATCAACAGGACATCATTCAGGGGCAGAGCAAAGAAAAACAAGGAAAGTGAGGAAGAGAAAAAACTGCGAAATAAAGGAATGTTCAGAAGGAAATTCATGTAAACTAAGCTATGTTACGAGCTAACGTTAGCTGGCTAGTTAATTAAGAGCCTGGGTTCTTGCTGCTGTGTTTAATCATTAATGTTGTTAAAATAGTGATCTGTTCCATCAACGATACTCTTATGACACTTCTCCAGGAACACTGTTGAAATGTGGGGCACAACAAACTGTTTTATACACACACACACACACACAGTGTGGATTGTTTTTAGCTAACACTGACGTTAGCTAAACTAACAGGCGGCATTAACTCTTTTACATGATGGAAATAAATAGACTAAATTAAAATTCACAATTAACACTTGTCCCCATGGCCACGCCCCTCAGCCACACCCATCACCTGACCTGAACCTGACATACACCTGGGTTCCGAGCGGAGTGTAAGTGCTGCTGCCGAGGAGCTCATCCTCATTCAGTCTCCAGAACATTCTGATTCCATCGAGTCAACAAACTCCATATCAGAAAGACCTTCATTATTTATTATTTACAGAGCTCTGTGTGTGTGTGTGTGTGTGAGTGTGAGTGTGTGTGTGAGATAGAGAGAGAGAGAGAAGAGACAACATCGCTTGTTTCTTCAGCGTGTGTGCGTTTGCTCTCAGGTGTGTGTGTGAGATGGAGCGTCCTGTTAAACTTACACACACACACACACAGGGGCGCCGCTAGCAATTTTGGGCCCTATGACAAAATATGCGGTTGTGCCCCCCTGCCACACCCATTCCGCAAAAAACATACAAGCCACCGAGCTATTCAAAGTTTTTGTCTGTAATATAAGTAAGTACTGACCTTTTACTTTTGTCTCATTATTAGTGAAATAGTTTCCTGCTATCTTACACGGTAGTAGCACTTAAAGTCTGCTAGCAAAGTTAGCCAGTAAGATAATGCTGCATATTTGCTACAAATTCAAGTTCTATATCCGGACAAAAATTACGTACTTAATTTTCATTGGTGAAAAACGTAACTAGGGCTGTTTAGTAATCGAGTATTCTACCAAAAATGTAATCGATTAATCGAGTAATCGGATGAAATGTACTTTTGCTTAATTAAATAGCTGTAAAATATACTGCTCAAAACAATAAAGGGACACTTAGTCCCGGTTTGACTTGAACTTGCAGACACATATGAGAGTCAAACTGGGACTAAGTGTTCCCTTTATTGTTTTTGAGCAGTATATATATAAGAAAAAGATTCATTGGTTTTCTTTTTAGAAAACCTTTATTTTTTTAACTGCATACAGCATTTTATCAAAAAAATAAACATCGTCATTATTCACAATCAGGAAGAGCTTAAAGTTGACTGAGATGAATTAAGTGCATTACAGCCAGACATTCTTATTTTAAAGCCTTTTCTCAGATGCAAAAAATAAAAAATAAAAAAGGTATTTCAAATGACTTTAAGTATCAAAGGCTCACATTAAAATAAATAATTATACAAAAACACTAACTTAACTTTCAGAACTAAAAGTTTCCAAATCTACAGCTCAGGCGTAACATAATCCTTTACTGACTTCTTACTGGATGCTTTGTGATGACGTTTACGATGTAAAAATCAATGAACAGGAACAAGAGTCCATACAGTGTGTTTTAAGTCAATAAATATTCATCAGGATATAAACGTCTCTCTCTTGGACGTGTGTGTGTGTGTGTGTGTGTGTGTGTGTGTGTGTGTGTGTGTGTGTGTGTGTGCGCGCACTAGTCTTTAAAGGCGTGTGTGATTGCAGTGAAGAGAGGGAACCATGTCAACATGCTCTGAACTGAGACTTGTCCTGTGCTGAAAACATTTTTAATTGATAAAAGTTTTTCTTCGCTCCCTTCCATCTTGCAGCCCACAACAGAACACTTCCTCACATTACACCGCTAACTGTGTGCGTCTCCTTCCGTGCTGTGGGTGACGTCAGCGCTTCTTCTTCGTCTGTGTTTACTGGCGGCTTGCATCCGGAAGCTCGCTGCGTCACGTCAACAAATAATTGTGCAAAAACATAACGTAAGCTTTTAAAATTAATTAAAAGAAGCTTCGAGGCAGAAGATTTTGTTTGTGTTTCTGATGACCGGACTTGTGCTTCTTTGTTGAACTCGATAGCGTATCTCTGGGGGCCCGTAAAGGCCGTGGGCCCCTACAATCGTCCTAACTTTCACCCCCCACACACACACACACACACACACACACACACACGTCAACAATAACGTGGGTCATGTCAGTGACAACATCAGTAATGCAGTTAGCCTGCACGTGTGTGTGTGTGTGTGTGTGTGAGAGTGTGTGTAGAGTCTACCTGCAGTGAGAGTCTGGAGAGAATCACATCACTGCGAAGAAAATTACTGTAAAATAATTAGGAAATGATTTTAAAGATTAAATATGATAAATAAATATGTTTAACACTGTAAACTGTACAATCTCAGACACAGAGTCTTAGTGAGTTTTTATCACAAAGTTAGCAAATACACACAGCTAGCATCCATGCTAATAGCAAAAAAGCATTAACAAACTCTAATTATTTACTTATTATAATTACTTTTACTTCAAGTTTAATCATTTAATTTGAAACTATCAGCTACATCACAGGATTGTTCCCGGTCAGTTAATATCACATGTAAATAAAAAACAAGGACTGAAGGTACTTTTGGTCTTGCCATGATAATCAGAACGTCCACATGATGTCGCTTCCTGCTGATCATGTGACCTGGGGAGTCCCAAAGTTAATCCTAAGAGTAAATGTATATGAGTGCCGAGATTGCTGCAGGTGTGAAGCCATGGGAACACTGGAAACACTAGGAACATTGTGAGGACTGGGAACACTGGGAAAACTGGGAAGGTAAACAGATGAACACCTGTTGAAAGTGGAGCGTGACATAAGCTAGCTGAGCGAGGAGCACTAATCAGAGACGGCAGTAACGCTCCACAACACGCGCGGACACACACACACACACACACACACCAAAGCAACATGAGGACAAACACAACAGAAAACACATCATTATTTTAAACCTCCACCTGTCACTAGCAATGACACACATACACACACACACACACACACAATACACCGTGACTGCGCATGTTTCCGTTTAGTGTGTGTGTGTGTGTGTGTGTGTGTGTGTGTGTGTGTGTGTGTGTGTGTGTGTGTGTGTGTGTGTGTGTGGAATGTGTGTTTGATGCGATGATCTATAAAAAGCCTGTGTGGCATGAAGCAATGAACATCTGAACTGCAGATGTTTTACACACACACACACACACACACACACACACACACACACATACACACCTCCCTCGCACATATATACACATGTTTAACATCAACAAACTCGTAAGCCAAACAGTCCACACACACACACACACACACACACACACACACACACACACACACACACACGTCCATGAAATGCATGTTCTCTGTTATTTCACACACTGGAGTTTCATCTCATTTGAACGAAGCAAAAATTGAGTATTTTTATTAGCGTCTTTATTAGGTTTCATTAGCGTCTCTTTGTATAAGCACTGATTTTTCCTTTTGGTGAAAGTTCGGAAAAAGTTGGTGCGATAGTGATAGTGTGAATAAACCCCGCCCCTTTCCCTGTTAGGGATTACAACATTGTACAGCAGGGGTTAGGGTGCCAAAACTTAAGCAAAAAAAATGGTCCTCAGTTGCTTCTTTCATCTTTAAACCATCTTATTTATTCTGTGTGACATATGACATGATCAGGTTTGAATGAAAATGTGTGTGTGATTTATTTAGAAAAAAATAGAGCAGATAATCAGAGCAGTCTCTGATTCAGTCTCCACTGCAGGCATGATGATGATGATCATCATCATCATCGGCATCATGATGATAACACAGGACGATAATCTGAGTGTCACTCACTTACACACACTCACACACACTCACACACACACAGGTATGTGGTGTGACGGAGAATCAGAGCCGTTACAGTGACAGGATTAACGGCGCCGCGAGTCATCGAGTTCCTCTTCACGCCAAAGAGACGAAACAGCGACATCACTGTGACACCCATCATCCTTCATCAGTGCATTTTACACACACACACACACACACACACACACACACACACACA
>JAAGKR010014333.1:0-11945 GCA_011419295.1 Clarias macrocephalus
GAGACAGAGAGAGAGGGAGAGGGAGAGAGAGAGAGAGGGAGAGAGAGAGAGAGGGAGAGAGAGGGAGAGAGAGAGGGAGAGAGAGAGAGAGGGAGAGAGAGAGGGGGGGAGAGAGGAAGAGAGAGAGAGAGGGAGGAAGAGAGAGAGAGAGAGGGAGAGAGAGAGAGAGAGAGGGAGAGAGAGGGGGAGAGAGAGAGAGGGAGAGGGGGGGGGAGAGAGAGAGAGGGGGGGGGGATTAGGATTTTTCTAATGCTGTAAATAGATCATGACAAAGCCGCCACCTTCTCCTTTTCGCAACTGCCGCACATTTTCTCCCCCAAACACACACTGAGTATATTTAGTGCATTAATCGCTGTGTATTGCAGTCAGCAGTGCAGTTGTAAAAACATTATCTTCAACACTGCTGTAAAGGAGAGAGCTGGTTGCCAGGAAACGTGTCCCTGACTCTGGGTCAGCATTATTAATGCACAAACAGTATTATTGCTCCACTTACACCGGATGTCACGGAACTTCAACTTTCACCTGCAGCTCCTTGATATTTCTGTGAAAATGACTCATGTATCCGAACGCATTGTGTACCTGCTCGTAAAACTCGTTGACGATGCCCTCTGTCCACTGAAGGTGAAGATCTTTGTGCTTCAGTGGCCCGTTAACATCAGCCAGCTTGATGCACATCTGGCAGACCAGAAGCCGGTCGTTCTCGTTGGACCAGTCGATACCTGAGCAACCTTCATCCCCAACCTGTACACAAATTATAAGGTGAAGTCAAAGCGTAGGATTTTATTTCTGACTAATCCGCGTTGTGGAAGGAGGAACCCACCTTAGCATTGAACTCGGCCAGAAAGTCAAAGTGCTTCTTCAGATCAGTCGCCAGAATGGCCTCGATAACCAGAAAGCGAAAGCGCTTGAAATCCACGTGGTCGAGACTGGCCAGAAAGTTGTAATCAGGGTGAGACATGAAGAGATTCCAAGCAGAGGCAGCATGGTGATTCTCCAGAACGGAGCGGTCGTTGTACAGCACCGCCTGCGCAAACAAAACCCACAGGTTCATCTGAGCGTTCAACTGTGTGAGGGAGAAGTTTCTGGCCGAGTTTGTAGTTTAATATTTTACTGAGTGCGATTACCAGATCATCACATTTCATCTGTCCTGTTATGGAAACTGATATCAACAGGAAAAAACATGTTACCAAAATAAATGGAACGATCTGTACAGGCTGCATGGATGTAAAGCACTGCACAACTAAATACACCCCTTTCATCTGTTTGAGGAGGAGGAGGAGGCACGAGGACTATTTATACCCTGGACATTTCTACCCTAAGCCCCTCACACTTCTTTACCAGTGCGGATCTGAGGATTATTAGGCAGGAAGCGTCATGTCCCAGGGTGCCCTCATTATTCTCAGGCTCTTGCTCATAGCTAAGACCTGCTGCAGTCCCCGTTTGCACTCTGATCGCACCGTACAACTATTTAAATCACTCCAGGATCTGTTGAGCTCTACATGGACACCCGCTGCCTGACAGGATGCTGCTGCCGGATCCTGACACACTCCTACTGCTGTAAACCTCTCGTCCTTCCTCTGGGGCTGCGTGATTCACCCTGAAGCTTCACGCACTGACGCCTGGCCCGGGTGTCGGCGAGGAGGTATAAATAACACAACAGGCTAACACGCGATCCATAACCTGCAACAAACCTGTTAGAGTTTCTAACTCTCTGTTTAATGCCAAATAACAGAGTGATTAGGAGACGCTGCCAAAAAAACCCAAACATTTTTAATCTTCTGTCAGTAATACAAAATTGCTCATTAAATCTAAAATGAACAACAAATCTAAAGTGATAAACACAATTCAGACCCCAGAGATTAGATTTCAAAAACGGATTAAAATCATTTTTTGGCCACTGATCTATATCATGTATATCATGTACGTCCCGAAATGACACGAAACACAAAACCCAATCATGCGATCTTTTATTATCTTTTCTGTTACATCATACGTGCCCTTAGTTTCTTTCATTTATTACAATAACATACTACATCCTTCATGTATTTTCCCAAAATTTCTTTCTTTCTTGTTTTTTCTTTTTTGCATTTTTGCACCTCCATAAAGTAAATGTGTAATTAGTCTAATACTGCGTAACTTGTCTATCTTTTATGATTTAGATCTTAAATGTGTTGTGCTCCTGAAAAGTTATAAAACCGAAGTGTAACCTGAATTCTGTTCCTACACAGGTGAACACAATCAACTTCACCATGTACAGGTTTGCCTGTTTTTGAAAATCATTGTTTTGGATTCTTAATAAAATCATAGTAGATTCGCAGCTGCCTTTGCCTCTGTCTAATGATATAATACAAACAGCACTTAGCTAAATTGGACGTTATGCTGAAACCAAAAGCACTTTCCACAGACAATGGCTATGCCATGTGGCCCAACCGTGCTTAGTTCACTTATTTCCAGATCCTAAAGCATCCTGATCCTTCAAAAATTTCTATACTAGAAGTATATGATCCCAAGTCTGGAGTGGAAACTTAAGGGTCAAGGGTCAAGTCTAAACGTCACCTCATAGCTTTGTACTTTAAATTATTACCAGCTGAGCAAAATGATGTCATCAGGAAGAGAGAGCTGTTGGGAGTCACTCTGGTACTGGCGGAGTGGTATGTTGTTGGCTGGACGGAGCCTCACATCCATTCACTATATTCAGAGAGCATAAGATCCTTGAGGTTCTCAAAACAGTCAAACTTCTCGACCCTCGATCTGAGCCTTGTTCTTCGACCAGTTCCGGCTCATATACTCTGACTGGACTGAAGCAACCTTTTGGTTAATACCAAAGTCTACGAGCATTTCACACCAAACTCAAACTCATCACTTTCCAAGGCACAGGCCACACAAACACACACAGAAGCTGCCGTAGACGTCGTACGGGCTCACTGAAATGCACCAGTTTGTCTCTTCATGCACCACATGTGCACAAGCTGAGGTCTCTTGAAAAATGCCCACACCGCAACACCAGCAGCCATGGGGCCGCCTCACAGTAGCTGACTGAAGCTTTTAGCCCCACAAAACTGGTCTTCCACATGCTTCGATACTTTAGAATCACAGAATGCACAGAATGTCAGTCATATAGAGACACAAGTTACATTACAAGTTATAACCAACAAATTAACTGTTACGCGGTGTGATAAGGAGAAGCGCAACACGAGATGTTACAATATTAATAAGAACCATAACGCAGGGGTTCAGAGGGGCTGAATGAACCCGGAGTTAGGGAGAGTGTTTATGACACGGCCTTCCCTTTTCCGTTTGGAGACAGCATGGGGCTGATTGCCTTGCAGCGGTGTTACCTGCCAACCACGTGTCTATATGGCCGCGCCTCTGCCTGTTCAGAACTCTGTGCCCGTTCTGAATAGTGCAGAGAGTCCAAAATGCAAAGTAACCCCTGTTGCAAAGTGCATTGAACTGAACTTGCCAAGCCTTTAGCCCTGTGTACTTTGGGATCTTATGTGAGATTTTGGCTTTTGTCTATGGATTGTTGTTGGCCTGGGTATTGTTAATGAGACTGTTTGCCAGGTCCTGTTATAAAACCTCAACCTGCATTGCATCCTACATTTCCATCCTATAACAGTTACTGTACATACAATTCCTCAATTTTAACACACAATCCAAAATATACACGGATAGAAATTATTGTAATGCACTGCATCTATTAATATTTTCATTCGCTGAGAAGTTCTACCTGTGGAGCACTGGTGGCCACCAGAAAGGCGTTGGTTCGGCCAGGGTGGTCGTAGTCATGCATGGCAGCTGCCACGTACAGTGCCATTAGCTCCAAGGCAGGTATAAGCCCTGAAAGACAGCCATAGCTGTCCTCCATATTTGGGTAGGTCTTAGAGAACAGATATTCCATATTATGGTGACTGATCCCAGTGACAGCATCTGCATGAACAAGGAGAGCAAAAAGAATAGTAAAGCTAGCAATAAGCCATGCAGACACACAGTGGGCCGCGGTGGTCAAGCTAGATATTAATGGATTTATTTGTTTTTTGTGTGGCCGTTGCTAAAGGCAGATGAGCTACATTAGGAGCACATTTTGTGACTGATCGACACATGCATACACACATGTGAAGAAACTTTACCAAAATACTAATGAATGAGCCCCAAGATTCCTAAATACCAAACACTGAAAGTTGACCTTTCCGAAATTGTGTGTAAAAGGAACTTTGCCTTCAAATGACACCGCAGTCACGTCACGCATTAAATTATCTACTGAATATTTAAATATTCTCACCTGAACCACTGACTGAGTTGTGAGCCAGCAAAGGTAAGCCTGGCACAGGCTGTGTGGTAAGATACCAGACAGCATGGAGAACATCTGTTGCATGGATCCTGTTGTGGTCTAAGGTGAGAGAAAAAAAAGCAACGATGAATCAAAAATGGAATCATTTTAAAATATATAATTATTTTCTCTTTTAGTTCCTTTTTATGGTATTAATAAAGAATAAGATGAACAACACATAATGCTGAATGGACCTACTTACATGGGATGTCCCTGTAACCATTCTCCAAGGCATGGAAGTAATTCATGAACTTCTTTACTGGGATCTTGAAGATTTTAAAGAGACCAGTATCTTCAAATAGCCTGTAAGACATCTAGAGCACGCAGTTGGAGATTAGAGACTTCACTGACCATAAATACACCCCTTGATAAATAACAGATTTTGGTTAATAACAGATTTTTTAATTGAAAAGATGTTAACACAGTCGCTCTTGGAAAAAATGCGCAATATTTTCAGCAAATATTGGTGCATAGTACCGTATGCTTTTTAAAAGCAGCAGCATTTCATGAACAGAACACCTGGACAACTATTAATCATGTGGGTGGATCTATCATGCTTTGGGGTTGTGTTGCAGCCAGTGGCACAGCAAACATTGCACGGGTGGAGGAAAGAATGGATTCCACTAAATACCAACAAATTCTGGAAGCAAACATCACACCATCGGTAAAAAAGCTGAAGCTGAAAAGAGGAGCTTCTACAACAGGATCCTAAACGTACGTCGAAATCCACTATGGAAAACCTCAAGAGATGCAAGCTGAAGGTTTCAGTCACCTGATTTAAACATCATTGAAAATTTGTGTGTAGCTCTTAAAAGAGCCGTGCAGGCAAGACGACCAAAGAATATTACAGAACTAGAATCCTTTTGCAAGGAAGAATGGGAGAAAATCCCAAGTACAAGAATTGGAAGACTTTTAGCGGCTATAAAAAGCATTTGCAAGCTGTGATATCTGCCGGAGGAGGCGTTACTGAGTACTGATTATGTAGGGTGCACAAACTTTTGCACAGTGCCGCAATAATGACTTTATTTTTTGCCTGAAAGTGTCATATTCAAAGTGACTTATGTGCAACAAGGAAATATAACTAAATGGATAAGTAAATGTCCATGGATGTGCAGGTGTGCAGTGACCACAAGTGACCATGAATGTCCAGAGTGTGTGCAAGAGACATATGTGTGAATGTGCAAAATGGATCAGTCCTGTGTGGTGTCCTGATTGAGAGACCATATCGCCTGCAGGGAGCAGAATTGCTTTCCTGACCACAAAGGAGAACCGTCCATTGCTGGGGTGGCTGAGGTCATTCACGATTTTCCTGGCCTTGGTCCAGCACCGCTTGCTGTAGACGAGTGCAAGTCAGGGAGCTTGGTGCGGATGATGCGCTCAGCTGATCTCACCACCCTCTGTAGAGCTCGTCTGTCCTACATGGTGCTGTTCCCGAACCAGGTTGGGATGCTTCCCGTCAGGATGCTCTCTATGGTGCAGGAGTAGAAATTCCTGAGCACCCTGGAGGACAGTCTGAAGTCTCTCCAGCGCCTGAGGTGATAGAGACGCTGTCGGGCCTTTTTCACCACGGTGTTGATGTGACAGGACCATGACCGGTCCTGTGTGATGTGGACACCGAGGTATCTGAAGCTGTCCACTCTCACCACTGAACTCCTGTTGATGACGGGGGTCTGGTAGTTCCTCTCCTGCTTTGTACTAAAGTCCACTATCAACTCCTAAGTCTTGCTGACGTTTAGAAGGAGATCCTTGGCATCAGTTCCTGTGGCACCAGTTCTCCAGATTTCCATCTAGGTAGACCATCATATCTCCTCCAGGTAGGCCATCTCATCGTTGTCAGTGATCAGGCCCCCCACGACAGTGTCATCGGCAAATTTGATGATGGTGGTGGAGTTGGTAGAGGCTACGCAGTCATGCGTGTACAATTAGAGCAGGGGGCTCATAACACAACCCTGGGGGGCTCCAGTGCTGAGAGTGAGTGAGGCGGAAACACGTCCGCCCATCCTTACTGCCTGTGGTCGGCCAGTTAGGAAATTGGAGATCCACTGACACAGAGATGAGATCAGAGAGTCCCAGGTGCTCCAGCTTGATGATGAGTGTGGAGGGAATTATTCAATGCAGAGCTGAAAGTCACCACGAATAGATGTCTTCAGCAAATGAGCTACTATGAGTGTTCTGAAGAAAGAGTAGAGAGAATCCAAGCTGCTTAAAGTCCAGTGTAGATTCCACAGTCTGTGATGATTTGGAGCACAAAGTCATCTTCTTGTGTTTTATCCAGTCCACATTCAACACTGCGTATACCAGGAGAGTTTAGAGCACTTCATGCTACCCTCTGCTGACCAGCTTTATGGAGATGCTGATTTCCTTTAACAGGAGAAAACTACCACTAACTGGTTTACTGACCATGATATTACAGAGCTTGATCGGCCAGACAACTCACCTGACCTGAACCCTATAGAGAACATATGAGCTGTAGGATGATGAGAAACATCTGAAGCAACAATACAGACGAGCTGAAGGCTCCTATCAAAGCAACCTGGTCTTGAGTAAGGCCTCAGCAGTGCTTTTTAGAAATGGGACGTTTCTGTATTATAAATTCTTCTTTGATTGATCTCAGGAAATATTCCAGTATTTTTGATATGCTGAATTTTTGATTTTCATGAGCTGGAAGCTCTTGAAATATGAAAAGTCTTGAAATATTTCAGTTACATATGATGACTCTAGAATGAGTTTTCCTTTATGTGTATATAATTTTCACACCCGTACACCGGCACGTTTCTGCTGATGTTCCATAACATAATTATCTGGCAGCAGCATAATGCGTTAAATGAAGCAGATACAGTACAGGTCAAGAACTTGAGTTAATGTTCAAATCAGACGGTTGATCAGCCAGGAAACAGAATCCGAGATTATTCTGGACACAGAATCAAACCCAAAGTAGACGGCTGAAGACCGTCAGCAGCAGCTCCCGAATAATCCAGTACATGACTTATGCTTGTTCTGTAACTGTTAATATTTTCAGAAACAACAGAAATTCTCTCTTCAGACTATTCGTAGCTTTCTAATGAAAAGTTACACATCATTAGCACAGATTGTACAGACAGGGGCATTTATTGATCTATTTTGCCCCCTAGTGGAATAAAGGAAACTAGCACTTTTTCAAATATTTCAGTTCAATCATGGTTCACAACAACAGTTAATTAAAATTTTTAAATTTTTTTTTTTTTTTTTTTACCATGGATCCTAAAATCATGTGGATGTCTACATTAGAATCATCCACATGATACCAGGCTGTGTTTAATCTCCCTGCTCTACTGTCTGTGTAGCCTTTTCCTCTACGCTTCTGACAAACAAAATAAGTGGAAAAAGAGATTTAATATACCAGTCAAAAGTTTGTGCACCCGTTCTAATGCCATGGTGTTTCCTGATTTCAATGCTGTGTGTCCAAACTTTTGACTGGTGCTGTATATAAAAATTAGAACTACAAGATGAAGAAGGTTAGACCTGCGGTATCATAAAGGCATCATGAACATGATGATCCAGGTGGTGTGTGTTACCAGGCCTAGTCTGCTCTCTGCAAATAATAGCTCCTGTTTTGTTTTTTACATAAGAAGGTAGCTAGAAGGATATCTGTGGGACAGGAGGACAATTTCATTTTACCAGCAGTGATGCTGAGGGTCAGGGTCATGTGGATCTGATGTTTTTAACAGACAAGCCGAACAGAGCCGTTAAACTGAACTGGCTGAAATGCTTTTGTAAGGAGGTCTGTCAAAGACGAACTGAAGCCTAAATCAGAAGATGAGAGTTTATTCCTAGCTATGAGTTATGAGAGCTAAGTTTAAACAACGCAGAAATATGTGTTTATATTACAAAATACTAAAGGCCAGCGTCTTCTGCTATGATTCATTATGGCACATTTAAGTACTTAAGCTGAAACCTCATGGCTCAGGGTAGTGATTAAAGAGGTACATGTGCAAGGTGCAGTCCTTAATGCCATGCCCATTTTTTGCCTCAATCCTGCGAGCATATGGTGATTTTATTGCGGTTATTCACTTTTTCCTTGCAGATATTTCCTGTAATGATCCCCAGGACACGCAGTGTCTCCATACCCCTTGCATGGTTGCGTACCTTTACAGTTTCAGTCCCTCACCTGGCTTAGGATGCGACCGCACTTCCCATTTGTCTTCTCCACCAGGTTGAATATTGGGAAGTTCCAATTGTTGATCTGACTCATGAGAGGCTCCAGGCCCTCCATCACCAGTGGTTCAGGGGCTACAATGGGTTTGTTCTTAAAATGGAAGAGAGTTTGGGGTTATTTATTCAATTCCTTTATGATGCTTTATGTCACAAGGCTGCAAGCAAACAACAATTATTTATCTTTATGCTAATTTAAGTAACAGGATCATTAGAAAAAGACGGCACATTTGAACAAAATGTGATCTAAAAAACACTATTCTGAGAATTTTTAAAATTCTAAATATATGCAAATTTCTCAGTCTAATCTAGTTTTTACAGGAGTCACCTCTGGTGGTAGTAAGTGATGTAAGAGAAGCGTCTCTGCTTGCAATGTCCTGCACATCTTCTGCATGTTGTAGGGCCGTCTGCAAACCTCTCCATCCTCCTCAGGCTGTACAAAGTCACTGCCGTCACTGTGATTGGTTTCATATGTCCTGTCGCAGTCAGACGACACCAGGACTGGATCATCTGATTAATGACAACACCAAGAGAAATGGCTTGTTTAACCATCTCTGTTTCAGCATTACGCACAGGCATACAAGCGCTGCCTATTATTAATTCTTAATAGGATTTTTAGGCGTCCAATCACATAGTCCAAAAATGATGAGGGGCCAAGAACAAAGGTTGTACACTTTCCTCTTTATCCCTACATTCCACACTTTAAAAGGTGTAAAATATGTTGTGCAGTGTTGGATTGGGTGTTGGAGCGGCTTTCCACTAATATCCCAAGGCAGAATTCCTCCCATTATCTGATCAGTAACAATCTCTGGTTCTGAAAAAATAGTCCAACATAGAAAGAGGCAAACCATGCAGTTCCTCCAGTGACCACTAGGATAAACAAAAGGTTTTGTTGTAGTCCCCATTAATGTCAACGGTGTGTGTGTGTGTGGGGGGGGGGGGGGTGGGGGGGAGGATTATCTAATCAGTTAAAATTAGATGAAGCCATACAATTATGCATAATTCGGGGTCGATTTGAGTGACAGCTGCATTGCAGGTATCAAACCACTTGCTCTTTGCTGTACATCATTTTAGCTAACTAGCTAACTAGAATCATTGTAGTTTAACTCAATGCAAGAAACGTTGGAGTTGTTGCGGGACAGCGCGGGTGGCAGAGTGACAATCAAATGCAAAGTAATGTTAGCATATGAAGCATCATAAGCCACCTTAGCATTTTAGCTAAGTTTAAGCTAAGCTAGCTAGGTTATGGTAACCTGGTAGGCGTGTTTCAACCAACAGCCAGGCTCCGTTCTTTCCGTTCTTAGGAGTTGGTTGCTAGGGAGTAGTTTTGTGGTTACTAGACTAAACTAGTTGTTTATGAGGTTGTAGCTATAGGTGGTAGTTAGCCAGTTAGGATGACAGGCGGAGTTTTTAGTCTGATTATTAGTATGAATTAGTATGAAACTGATCTAAAAAGTAACAAAGAACAATCTAATGTGTTCACTGTACTGTAAATATGAATAAGTTCACATTTCAGTTCAGTTTATAAACAGCCACTCAGCGTTAACACAAATGCTAACAACATAACTTACATTATCATTGGCTTTAGTTGTTAGAGAATCAGGAGTGATGGACCTGCGCCACTGCCAGACCCAAAGTCACTGATCACACAATCCATGTTTTATATGCTGTACAGTGCATTTTTAATCCAGGATAACTTTAATACATTTACAAATAAGGTACCAGTCGATTCTTGTCCTTATTTTAAATGCTCCTGATCTGCATCCCCTTTTCTCACACTTGTCCCTGGTATCACAGACATATCATGAGACTCAGTCGCGAGATCCACTCGCTAACCAAATACGTGTTTCTAGTAAACATACAGCACTAAATCAGACAAAATCGAAACCGGCCTTCAGTACTGGCTCTGTGCTCCATGTGATTCGGGTACCAGATACATTCCCACGGCTAATGGAGCGAGTTCTTCAGCGCATGTCTACAGATGTGTGCCTGGTATATCTGGACAATATAGCGGTACATGAGATGAAGTTCCAGTCCACTTGGTGTAGCTGAAGCCAGATAGAATTTATGCCTGGACAGGGAGTGTCCATGGGGGACAGCTGCAGGGACGAGACCATGGCCAGTCTCATGCGATTTCACACCACTACGGCTGGTCCTCGGGTTAGTGTCTTTTCACAGGAAGTTAGTCTGGAGTTTATTTTGGGGATTTACTGTAGCTTTGTCATTCAACCTATTAACCACCAAAGATGATGGATTTTTGCTGAGGCCAAGAACAGCAGCATGCCTTCAGAGTGCTCCAGGTCAAACACTACTGATACTGTATTACTTAATGTGGAGACAAGAGCAGCAAACAGTCACTGGCCATGTTGTGCACACACGCATTTTTGTAGCTCTTTTTGCTGGATGTCCTATTTTTAAGAACCAGTAGGTCAGATGTCCAGGTGGCTGGGGCCAGCCAGGAGCTTCATGTTGAGGTCCAACATCATAAAGAAGTAGGTCATTAGAATGCTCATGGGCTGTGAGGTCAAGCTATCATAAGGCTTATAGCTCAAGACAACCTCGGGGAAAGAAAATAAATCCACAGAGCCTGAAGTCCTGCCCGCAAGCCCGGATAAATCGGATCATTTTCATTCGTACACATTCACATTTCATACAAACATTCCATACTTCTTTTGATTGTGTGAAGCTGATTTGCACAACGCTATACAAATAAAATTTAATTTAATTTAATTTAATAAAATAGGAGGGTTGCGTCAGGACGGGCGTCCCGTGTAAAAGCTGTGTGCGGATCGGATGTTCCCCTGTGGCGACCCCTCGACACAAGCATCTCTCACACGATATGGATATTTCACCATCATCCCACTAGAGGGCAGCCACTCCCAGGTTATAGAGCTCCTCGTTATTACTCCTCAGTAGTTACAGCACAATACACACCTACAGTACAGACCAGAAGTTTGGACACCCCTTCTCATTCTTTCTTGTGTTCTTCAGCCCAAACGCGTCTCTTCTGCTTGTTGCCTGTCCTTAGCAGTGGTTTCCTAGCAGATCTTCTACCATGAAGGCCTGATTCACACAGTCTCCTCTTAACAGTTGTTCTAGAGACGTGTCTGCTGCTAGAACTCTGTGTGGCATTGACCTGCTCTCTGATCTGAGTTGCTGTTAACCTGCGATTTCTGAGGCTGGTGACTCGGATGAACTTATCCTCCGCAGCAGAGGCGACTCTCGGTCTTCCTTTCCTGGGCCGGTCCGCATGTGAGCCAGTTTCTTTGTAGCGCTTGATGCTTTTTGTGACTGCACTTGGGGACACTTTCAAAGTTTTCCCAATTTTTCCGACTGACTGACCTTCATTTCTTAAAGTAATGATGCCACTCGTTTTTCTTCACTTAGCTGCTTTTTTCTTGCCATAATACAAATTCAACCTCTT
>JAAGKR010014334.1:5000-11942 GCA_011419295.1 Clarias macrocephalus
GGTGACCTGCAACACACACTGGGCGGAGACGGAGTGAACCCCATCTGGGGGGGGGGGGGGGGGGAGTTGGGGCGGGGGGGAGATTATTATTATTATTATTATAACAACTAATTAGCATACAGGTGTTAGCAGAGGCCGGTTCCTGCACTACTACAGTGTATGTTTAATCCAGGGTTTATGCTAATCGTGCAACAATGTCACATGACCCAATTTAAATCAAGCACCGCCCATCTTTACTCCATCGCTTAAACTTTTCTCTACCATGGCTGGATAGAGAGAAAAAACTGATTTGTTAGAATAACAAACCGAAAGGAAAGCGGTTCAACACACACACACACACACACACACACACACACACACACACACACACACAGAGCGGCGTGTGGACTGAACAGCACAGACTCAGCACACCATTAATCTGCTGTTTAGGCCTGGGAACAAAAGAGAGATAGTCACAACACAAACACACTCTCACACACACACACACACACACACACACTTTGCTCTTCAGGCCAGAGGGGAAACAAACACACACCACATTTAATTAAATCAAAGACATTCTGCAAACACAAGACATGTCCTTCATTCGCAAGCGTGCGCACACACACACACACACACACACACACACACACACACACACACACACACACACACACACTTTTCCTCAATGATCAGCTTTGTGTAAAGTTCTGGACTTCAGCCACAGGGCAGGACATCACTGATACAGAGGGCAAGGAAACACACACACAGTCACAAGCATTACATCCTATAGTGGAACTGAGAAAAGAAAAGACAGAAGAGACAAAATAGCAGACACACACACACACACACACACACACACACACACACACACACACCAGTTCTCAGGAAGAAGAAGAAAAGTCATTAATAATAAAAACAAAATAGTGCTTGCTCTCACACACACACACACACACAGAGACCCTTAAAGGCACTCAAAAATTTACACGTGAGCAAGAAACACAGGAAAAGTCACGCAATGTGGTGTACGCATCATAAACCACACACACACACACACACACACACACACACACCCCATCACTCCACTGTGGGCGTGCCCCCCCCCCCACACACACACCATCACTCCACTGTGGGCGTGTCCCACACACACACACACCCCATCACTCCACTGTGGGCGTGTCCCGCATCCCAAACCGCACACGCCTGTTCATGTGAAAGCTAACGGAGAGATTTATCATAAGTTTGTACTTTTCTGCTGATCAAAGCGTCCAGTTGTTCCTGATGTTTGTGCTGCAGTGAGGGAGGAGGAGACGGAGCGGCGCTGCAGCAGCGCGAGGAGAGAAAACTTCAAAGGGAATAAGAGAGAGGATCAGTAACGAGGGTGAAGATCCGTGACCTACATACACCAGCCGAGCAGTTCAAAGGGAAAGTCAAGATCCTCTGCAACCTTCTCTCACACACACACACACACACACACACACAGCTCCTTGTAATGCAGGCACAGCGTTGTTATTCCTCACAGGTTTTCTTCCTTTCATTCTTTTGTTCTTTTCCCTCTTTTCCTATCATTTATTTTTATATATCATCATATTCTTATTTCCCGTCATCACTGCGCAGCATCTTCTGCTCCTCGCAACTGCAGGAGTTATCCAGAAGAGCAAATCTGCACAAAGAAACCCTGACTGACACACACACATACACACACACACACACACACACACACACTCGTCATGTCTGCTTTCAACTCACTCACTGATGAACATTAATTAATCCACTCTTGTACAATTAATATTAATGAAGTTGATTGCGTTGCCCTGGCGACCTTCACATGCAGTTCTGTGTGTGTGTGTGTGTGTGTGTGTGTGTGTGTGTGTGTGTGTGTGTCTGCAGTCACTTCAAACAGTGCTGTCGGTATACCAATTTATAGCAACACGCTTACTGTCTACGACTCAGTGAGTCAGTGAGTCGGTAGGCAAGTGATTCAGTGAGTCGTTAGGCAAGTGATTCAGTGAGTCGGTAGGCAAGTGATTCAGTGAATCTCACTGAATCACTTACCTACCACTGATTCTCTAAATAACTCACCCTCTCACTGACTCACTCGCACGCACGCACCTAAACACAGACTCTGTGACTGTGACTCTGAACCACTGAATGTACAAAGACCAAAAAATCAAAGACAAACACTTTGAGTACCGTCTGCGTCTGTGTGAGATGACTACGGTCCCAACTGGCCATTTGTGTTGTTTTTTTCCAATAAATGACACCCCACAATTTTTCCAAAAATTCCCCACTGGGTGTCGTATCCATAGAGACCGCGGCGTTGCCAGGGGGGCAGACATCATGGGAACAGAGATAGAAATCTCCTGCACCTGAGCTGCAATCTGAGTGTGCCCCGTAGGGGGGGAATAATCAAGCCTCACCGACCAATCACAACGCAGGAGCAGCAAACCCACTGCCATAAGAAATAAGACCTCATCAGAGCTCAAACACACACACACACACACACCTCACCCAGCAACACACCCAACCCTGTGCAACTGTCTGTCCGTCCATCTGTCTCGTCTCATCTACACCTGTCTGTCTGCTCACCTGTCTGTCTCACTGCCCACTACATCTACATGCAGGATAAAGAAAAGTCCACCCCGGTTACGTCTCTGTGACTCCTGCAGAAGCTGCTCCGACCACATTCACTGTGTCACATGTAACCTTGACTGTGTGCGTGTGTGTGATTATTATGGGATATTCTGCAAACTCAGACAAAGTCTGATCTCCCAAGAGGTGTAAAGGGGGTCACATCACTAGCTGCGTGCTTGTGCCACTGTGTGTTTGTCCTGTTGGTCAGGATATGTGGGTGTGGTTATAAATATGGAGTATAAATGACCACTGTGCTGCATCCCTGTGTGTGTGTGTGTGTGTGTGTGTGTGTGTGTGTGTGTGTGTGTGTGTGTGTGTGTGCGTGCGTGCGTGAGGCCTTCAGCAGCTTCTGAAAGAATTATACGATGTAGTAATGCGGGATTCAGGTGTGATTCAGTAGATTGTGGCTCATTGCATCAGTGAATCAGTACATTGTGATTCAACAGTGTGAAATTCAGTCGTGTAACTCAGCTGAGTGTGATTCAGTAGACGGCGACTTCAGTCCCTTCCTCACATTTTTCCCTATTATGGGATGGAGAAGGACAGCCAAGGTGACCCGAGTGTCCTCATGAATGACCACATTAGCATGTTAAACACACACACACACACACACCCTAGTGGGTCAACACACTGCACGCCTCAACAGTTCCTGTTTTTGTGTGTGAGAGAGAGACCGAGAGAGAGAGAGTGTGTATGTGTGTGTGTGTGTGTGTATATGTGTGTATATGTGTGTGTGTGTGTGTGTGTGTGTGTGTGTGTGGGTGATTGGCAGCAATGGGACTTTCTCCTTGTATTTGCTGAGAGCGGCTGAATAAGGAAGATGTCACATACACCCACCAACCCTACCCCAATCACTCACACACACACACACACACACACACACACACACACCATCTGCCCAGTTAGCAACAAAAACTAGAATCACTGTTAAACATTTCTTTGTTGCCTTTAATGTCTGAAAATCAGCTAACATGGACATCCGTCATTATTTGAAATACCATAATCTACATTAATACATACATTAATATGCAAATTAGGGACACCACATGTCCTCCTCCTTGTCATGGGCTTTAGCTAGCGTAGACAGCTAGTTGGCGAAGGAGTAAACTAGCCAACGTCAGTGAGATTTCTGTTTATTTCAGACATTGATTAATATCAGCAGGCAACTTCCATCAGGTCATCGCTAACGTTAGCTAAGCTAGCAGCTTTGGAACGCGTGTGAACATCACTGAGAGAACACATTTTACTAACACATTTAACTACTTTTTAGCACACTAATAAAAGCTGAGGTAAAACTTAAGTCTAAACACAGGAGGTTGGGGTGTACAATATAATTAAATAAAGTTCGCCATGTTCACTAGAAATCTTCACAGAAATCACACTCCTTCAGCGTATCCCAGCATCAGCTATAACGTCACTCCGACAGGCAGCCGCGTTAGCGGTGGGAGTTCGGTGTAAACCGAGTGTATTTTAGGCACATCTGTGGTAAATGTCGACTTTCTGGATAATTTAGTCTCATTTTGGTTCTCACATGTCTACACTGTCTACAAACTGGCACATGATGGCTAAACTGAGGCTAACTTAGGCAAACGCTTTGTCTCCTTTCTGCATTTGACTTTTTTCTTCCATTAAAATCAGTTTCGATCCTGCAGTTTCACTGTTAGATTCAGTTTTGATTGAGATTTATGAGATTTTCCCTGCTCAGGATGATCTTCTGACTTCTCTGTGGATTCATTCAGGTTTCAGGATGACTGGCTACACGATCTAAAATCCTGTGTAAAATCCATGGCTTCATTGCATTTAATACTAGAGTTAGTTCCTTTTGTTGAGAGTTAAAGTGTTTGTAGAAAGAGTTAAAATGTTAAATCTATTAATAATCTGCTGATCTTTAATGTAATGAGTGATAATAATAATAATAATATTTCAGGTTGAAGCCCACGTACATGTCTGTCTGTCTTTCTGTACCTCAGAACTCTGTCTAACTTATGAAATTACATTTAGTAGGGTTTGGTATCCTACACCTTCTTTACACTAAGTTGCATTTTCATTTCCTATTCATTTTGCAGGTGCACTACTGTTTGTGTCTTCCGCATGCTTTGTCTATACACAGTAAACTATCACGTTGATTGGCTCTGTGGAGTGATGGGTATAGCCACGCCCACCTCAACAGAAAACACAATATTCATCCAAAAAAACGCTGCCCGCTATGATGTAATCGGGCACAAAACTGCTCAGAACGTCACTTCTCATCAACATTTTGATTTCATTTACGGTGCAGGTTTAACTTTGGCGGTACTTCTGTATTTGCCTAAAGTTCAATAAATTCTTTCCAGCAAGTTCCGTGTGATGTTGTGACAAACACTGAGTGGACAGACAGAATATTTTCTGAGACCAGTTTCAGGTCCTCCAAAGAAACAAAGATATCATTAGTATCATTGAGCGAGTTCTGATCAATGTGCCGACAAAACCTTTATTTTATTTATATAGATTTCATGTATGATGATACTAGATTCACCTCCCATCCTACACACACACACACACACACACACACAGAATGACAACTGGTTTCAACAAGCCACATTTAATCCCAATACTTTGTGCAAGCGCGCACACACACACATACACACACACACACACACACACACACACAAAGATGATGTCATGTCCCACACATCCAGACTACCAGATCAACAGAATGGAGAGACAGTGTTATTGTGGAAAGAGCCAACCAGGAAGTCAGGATTTACTCTCTTGCTCTCACACACACACACACACACACACACACACACACACACAGTCATACCTTCTTTCACATCACTGTGAGACACAAACACATCACACAGGTGTCATACAGTAAGTCAACACAAACAGGAAGACCAGAGAAGCCTAAAGGCAATATGCGTGTGTGTGTGTGTGTGTGTGTGTGTGTGTGTGTGTGTGTGTGTAAGATCCAGCAGAGATTTTACTAATAAGTGGTGATTCTTTTAGAAAGTATAGAGAAACAGAAACATGGAAGTTTGGGTCCTGAAAACCTGAGGACGTGGCCGTAGTGAGTAGTGGGCGGAGCTTCTGAGGCTGACGCCGGTGCAGACGGATCAACGCAATTCTTCAGCTAGTCATACTAATGCTAAACTTACAGATGATTGTGTGTGTGTGTGTGTGTGTGTGTGTGTGTGTGTGTGTGTGTGTGTGTGTGTGTGTTAAAGTAAGCAGGATCCTGGATAAATTTATCTGGTATCTGGTAAACACACGCTGATAAATTAAGGGTTAAAAAACAGACACGTCTGGTCACTGGAAACAAATTAAATATGGCGCGTGTAACTGGGAAAACTAGGAAAAGTCAGTGGCTAATAACTAGCAAAAACAAACGCGCTACAGATCACACGAGCGCTGCGACACTGCTCCTGGTCTTCAGCCTGGCTTAGAAACGTTAACAAGCTGCCATGCTAAAACACAGCTACATTAACTGCAGCTACAAGCAAACTACACACACACACACACACACACACACACACACACACACACCTTCATAACTTTAGCTCACAAAGGGATATTTTGTTCTCGATGCGCATGTCTCTAATTAATTAAAAAATAAACCTGTCACCATGCTAGTCACAGCTAACAGCTTTAGCTTAGCACAAGTTTATTTATTTATTTTTTATAAACACAGTGTTGTGTTAATGTTGCATTATGGTTATAGATGTGTTTATACATTTAAACTCTTATATTATCAGTAACAACACAACCTGTTTATATGATTACGTCACTAAACCGTTATTGCAGGAACGTTATATCTGTAACCTGTACGCAACGCTTCGGAAGGTTCTAACTACGCTCTGTCTGCTACAGGTCATGAACTCCTGCTGGATATTCCACATCTCCTTACAACACACACACACACAACCCCCAAACACACACACACACAACTTAACTTTACACAAAAGAAACCCCCCCCCCCACCCATCCAACTCACACACCCCCTCACTCACGCATCCCCACCCATCATGCATTTCTCAGGCATCGCTGAGGTCACTATGACAACCGTACACTTAACAAAGCATTTCTCTTCACCATTCTTCCTTCACAGTGAGAGAGACGGAGAGGGAGAGAGAGGGACGGGGGATAAAAGAGCACAGAGAGGTCGGGGGAGAAACTTAAAGAAAGGACAAGAAGAGTTATAGCTGGATGAAATGACACCGCAGAGAAAGAGCGAGAGACAGAGAGCGAGGTGATATGGGAAAGGGTGAGGGAGGGATCAGCCGAGAAAAAAGAAAAACTGAGTTCTCACATTCCAACAGAGCCTTTGACTAATGACCCTCGAGAATAAAC